>CAIGRQ010059463.1:0-20406 GCA_903798375.1 Fraxinus sp. D2006-0159 | reverse complement strand
TTTTTGGAGAATGTGATTTAAAATATTTTATTCAAATTAAAACAAGAAAATAAAGAAATATGTTAAATTCGTTAAATACGTTTCCAAATGCTCTTGAATATGTGAACCAAAAATTTCAGTGAAGGTGCACCTCAAACTTCCATTGCAACAAGATGTTGCCATTGGCAGCAGCACCCCCACCAAATTCCAATACTCAGGGCGGTTTGTCTTTCATTTTGAGAGAAAAAATAAAATTTTGAATAATATTTTTTGGAGAATGTGATTTAAAATTAAAATAATTTTATTGATTTATGTGTAGAATATTTTATCGAATAAATATGCGGTTTACGAAAATGAATGACAAACATGAGCTCAATATTGACCTTTTCCATCTCGGGCACAGCAGATCAAGTTCCGGTGGCCTTTCACCGGTCAGCCTAGAGGTAACTTTCTAGTTCCCTAGTATTCTATTCTTGCTCGATGTTTTTAACCCGACCTGGAATTTCCAGTTGCTAATCGGTCCGAGTTGGTTATAACATTACAACTTGCTCTTTCCTCCTAATTCCATCTCGAGTCTGTTTTTCTAGTTGTTTCTTGACATAATCCCTTGTGGAATCATGCTCCTTTTCTTCATCCACAACTTTAAAGAAATAAATGGATCACAAGGCAGACTCAAGTTAATTTTGTAGCTTCAATGGAAACTTAGATAAAACATAAATTTCGTTTCATCTAAAATTTATCATATAAAATACACATCACATCCCGGGGAAGTAATTTGTTTCAACCTCCAATTTTGTAAGGCAATTATTATTATTATTATTTCCGAAAATCTCTGTGACCAGTGGCTGCTGTGATTCACGACGCGAGGGGCAAATTGCAGAAAAATTTGAGCTAACGAGCAAAACCCTCAGACAAGTCGGGTTACAGCAGCATGTATAGCATCCGCAAGGTTTGGTACTGTCCTGGAACTCAGACCAGCCATACTAATTCGCCTGTAGGATTAAAAGTCGAGCAATAGAAAGTTAGCAACTAAATAGTGGAGCTATTCTAATAGAATCGTAACTCTCTTTTGCTTGGCAGGAAGTTAACTAATCTACAAAAAAAAATGACAAAAATTCCAGTCCAATAAATGTATCAAAGCCTGCTAATATCTATGACATAAAGGAGCTGAATGGTAAAACTTTCTTTAAACTAATTTTAATCATCTCTTGACTTTCCATTTCAAGAGATGATCAATTTTTGTCTCGTGTGTTTACGAAGTTTATTTACAAGTGGATAAGTTCCATTAATTTTTTTATTGGTCAAAGTTAGAAAATCATCGTCAAGTCAGTTATTTTGACAATAAGTTAACCAAGAATATTTAAATTTGCTTAAAAGTAACTTTTACTAGCCAAATATTTATTTCTAAAATAAGTTTTTCCGTTTCTAGGTATTATATAGATTATTAAAAAAAAAAAAAAATTGGGTTGTTGGGGGGCGGGGGGATGCAATGTTCGATGTTAGAAAGTCTCAGTAGACAAGGTTACCCATCAGATGTCATGTAGATGTGGTATTCCTTCCTCATGAAGGCTACTTGCTCAGAGTTGAGCCCAGTGAAAGTAAACATTCCAATCTGCTTGATAATGTGGCTCCAGTCACCAGGTGTGCCTGCCAATACATCAAAAAGTAAATACATAATGATTTTAACGTGATTCTAAAGGATCTGAGAACTTTCGTGTGTTGGAGGTTGTTTGGGGGGAGGGGGCGCAGTCCAGCTTATGGATATCCAGCCAGGTGCTTAGTACAGATGCAATTCAACATTTGAGTCATAAACAATCGTACACACATTCTTTACGTTTTAATTTTCTTTTGACTATGGGAATCAAATTTTTCAAAAAGAATAATCAAGCGATTTGCCATATAAAAGGAGGCAACAGTTGATCTAATAATTTGGAATTGGAGCTCAAATGCCCAGATGGTAAAACAATTCAAGAGCCTGAACTGATATTGCTGGCATCAAAAGGCTTGAGTTTTTGCACCTATTAGCAGAGCAAAAAGGCTCCTAAACAATCGAAATCACAGCACATCAAGACTGCTCGAGGAAAACCAGAACACCAGGAAATTACAAAGATCTAATCATTAAAAAGGTGGAAGAGAAACAAAAATAGCAATTACCTCTAGAGCGTAATGCATCAAATAGTTGCTGTCGCATGTTGATAATACGATCAGCCATTGCCTTCAGCTCAATGGTCCACTCTTGGTACATATTTCTGCAGACATGTTACTAATAAACATAAATTATCTTGACCACAGATTAGCAGATTGGATGATATTAGCAATTCTCACTTTCAAATAACTTTATGAGGGTGTTTTGACACCCATTTTTTGCAGCATCACATTTGACACCTAAGGAAGATAGAATTTTTGGAATAGTGATTGATGGGAGAATGTGTGGTTGAAACGAAGAAAGAAAAAAAAATGAGAATGAGAATGAGTGCCAAACAGGGGTATATGTTCAAATACAGTAGGGTGTAATTTACAGCATATTTCATGAGTTTAATGCAAAATAGTATAATACCCGTCCTTAAGGATTGTAGCCACAATTGATGCACCATGAATGGGAGGGTTTGAATACATTGGCCTGATCACCAGTTTCAACTGACTCTCTACTCGGCTTGCCACATCAGCAGACTTGCAAACCTGCAAAATTGAAAATATATTGAGTAATTTACACCATGGAAATGACAATTTATAGGCTTGGACAAGAAGAACAATGATAGCACTACAAAGATCACAAACATTTTCACCACTCTAATTAACCCATCGTCCTTATTATACATGCAGACAGAGTAATGCCATTGTGCATCCTCAACTATAAGAAGGTACAAAAGACACTAGTTAAAAGCTAAATGACAAATCGAATTTTTTAGCTCTTGTATAAGTGTATCGAATTTTTTAGCTCTTGTATAAGTGTACTCTCATTTGTAGATATATGATTTTCTTCATATACACCCATAATTTTAGCACACATCATAATAATATAATCCACTAAAAATTTGCAGTTACAAATTGCGTTTCAACGTAAATGCATATATATTGGAGCTTGGTAAGGGATAGTTTTCATATATTCTACACAAATGTGATATCTGACGAAAACAGAAATACGGTTCTTGGAAAAGAAGGAACTTGCGATGCAGGTAAGTCATTACTGAAACACACAGGTACAAATAGTTGAAAAAAGTCCTCAAAATAGAATCCGTGAAGAATGTGGCCAGCAGGCTGTTGATTTTTTTCTCCTCTTTTTTCTGAGGGAGAGGACTTTGTAACCAATAGATATTTTAACTGACCAAAAGGTCAAACTCTAGTTAAACTATATTATAGAGATCCTCCTAAAGATGACTTACAATGCTTAGGGCACCAACACGTTCGCCATAAAGCCCCATGTTCTTTGCATAACTTTGAGCCACAAGACACTCGCCCCCATCTGCCACGAACAACCGAACAGAATGTGCATCTGCATCCAGATTTCCACTTGCAAAACCCTACAGTATCATGTTCAAAATCAATATAAAATGAAACGTATGATTTTGAATAGATCGGTCAATCTCTCTGAATCAGATGCCATTGATGTGATGATTAGGAGTATGTTTGGCTTAGCTTTAAAAAATGTAGCAGTTAACTTTTAAGTAACTTTTTATCCAAATATATGTCCAGATAACTTTTTTCTTAGTTCTAAGGAAAAAAAGATACTTAGCCCTTGTTTGAGACCCATTTTTCCAAAACTCATTTTCAACCTTATATTCTTCTAAGAAAATAATTTTACAAGTAATCCCAAAACTTTTCCGTACTCTTTTAACCAGTCCAAAAAATCACTATTCCAAATTCTATTAACCCAAAAAAATGGGGCTCAAACAAGTGATTAATTTGAAAGCACCGCTGTCGAAATAAATAACCAACCAGTGTCCAACTTTTACAACTAAGCCCGTTTGGTGGTAGCTCAAAATTTTGATGAAAATCTAAGTCAAATCACAATTAATTTTAACTACATATTTTATGGGACCCGCAACTTTTATCAACTTTTCAACCACATATTTCATTTAACTTTATCAAAATCTACTAAAAATTATGATTTTTAACAACACCAAATAGGGGCTAAAAAAATATATTGAAACTTATTTAATTACTTAATAAGTAAACTTTTTAAGCTTAGCCAAACATGCTCTTCTTGTGACTTTGATGCAAAAAAAAGTTCTCCTACCTGATAAGCACTATCGAAGAAAGGTAGCAATGCTTTCGATCTCATCAACTGTCTGATTTGTTCCCACTGCTGAGGAGTTGGATCCACACCAGTTGGGTTATGAGCGCATGCATGAAGAAGCACAATTCCTCCTGAAGGAGCGGAACCAAGGTCTTCCAACAAGCCTGTTATTTGCCAAAAAGGATATGTTTGACTAATTCATAAGACCGCATAATACATGTAAAAACTTGGGCATTTATATACTGCGATGCTCGGACTCTTCAAAATGACCCGAGTACTTGTGTCAACACGACATGACACGGGTATAGGTACTCCATCCGGACCCGGCAATTTATACAGAGATTTATATCTTGCAGTTGTTACACAATTTCCGTCATTTTAATCAAATGAGTTATTATTTGCATTGCTACTAATTTTATTAGGTTAACCAAGTGGACAAAAAAGTCATATTAACAATATTGATAGGTTAATCAAGTTGACAAAATGCCATATTAATGAAATTTGGACTATTTTTAGCTATGTCCCCGTATCCTGCATTTTAGAAAATGAAAAATTCGATTCTTAGTTACGTACCCATGCCCGAGTTTGAGCATCTTAGTGTATGTGATTACAAATAGTACTTCTGTTTAAATACATATCAAGGAATAACATGCAAAGCTGACCGAGACAAATCCATCGATCAAATCTTCAAATTTTGATGCACATATAAAGAACATGAGACACACACGGAGAGATGCTTAGAATGTTCGATCCAAAATCCTCTGCAGGTCATGCTCCATAAAGTAGAAGCAGAAATAGATGAGCAAAAAGAGTGCCTTTATCACCCACTAAATCTATTAGCAATCGCTCCAACAGAAAATTACTCCCTTGTTAGTTGACTATGCCCTCATAGTTCTATTCACGAAACATAGTCCACGAAGAAATATGCTCTACATTATGAGATTCCATGATTTAAAAAATATGATGTTTTGTGGTTAAGGATTCAAACATGGAACTGCCTTCTGTCCTTGTCTATATGTAGGTAGAGGAAAAATTAATATTTATCGGCCAAAATCACCAATGGGTGAACATTTAGTTAGTTCAATTCGGAAAAATTTAAATAGTTTATCTTGCAAAAAGTTTTCGAACCTTGAAAATCGAGTCCACGAGTTACTGGATCATAGTAGCGGAAAGTCCTTACAGATAACCCAGCTAAAGTGAAAACTTTTGGGTGGTTTCCCCACGTTGGCTGTGGAATATATATAGTACGCTGCAAACCATAGTACAAAAGGTCAGTTCAGGATATATATGCACATATTGCTATTGACTGGAAAAGAGAGGTTAAACAGAGGGTGGATGAGTAGATCTACACTTACTTGATGATAATGTCGAGCCAAAAATTCACCTCCAACCCTCAATGAGCCAGTACCAGACAAGCACTGAACAGTTGTGACCCTGTTCTCTTGGATGGCAGGACTGTCCAACCATGTAAATATTGACATAACATAACACCATACATGATATGAGTCATATGTAATGGAACTAAGAAATATAAGCAATGATATAATTTGACACAGTAGGATTTTTTTTAATAAAAGGGAAGGAGTTGAAAATGTTGCAAGAGGATCATCATTCACCTAAAGTCACCCCGAGAAATTGCAGCCAGAAACCATAGAGAAGAATAGAGATTGGTTATATTGACACCAGTATTTGGTGATCAATCAACTAAGAATAGGGGTGTCAACCGCCCGAGCGGCCAGGGCTGGTGCAAAAATGTCGTGGGTGAGTCAGGCTGTAGAAAACTGTTCGTGAGTCAGGTTGTCAATTTTTCTCTCTTGACAACCGAGGTATACCTTTGGAAGAGAAAATTCATTGTGGTAGAAACTATAGTGGAAACTGAAAATAGGTCTACATGACAGTTACATAATCTATGTATGAACTTCTACCCATTTCATGTAATTATAGTTAGTAAAGAAAGCAAGATAAATACTGTTTTAGAAAAAGAAAGAAAAGCTAAACATCAATAAAAAAGAGAAAGATAATTTACAAAACTGCTAGTGAACAATTGCATGTTTAATCGATAGATAGCAAACCTCGCCCACCATTTTATCTTCAAGTCGCAATTAAAACTTTTTACATGAATATGTCAAATGATTTGGTGTCAGATAACAAAATTCTTCGAGAAAGTTTATACACAAGCAAAAAGAAAACTTCTCATTCAAATCATAATTAATCTTTTCCTAACATTCGGACAAGCCATCTACAATATGAAATGCAAAAATCAAAATAGATAATTTTGTACCTGTCGGCACCAAGTATGAGCTTCGCACTCAATTTATTGAAATCTGCCAATCCAACAATTGGAAGATACTCCTTTACACGGGAACTGCACACAAATCAGACTTCAGTCATCAAATCAACAAATTGAAATCTTTGTAAATGATAGTAACAGAACATTGTATGCACCTGTTATTCACTAGCATTTGCTCTGCTCTTCTAACGACATTCAAAACAAGAGGTTTTCCTTCCTGTTATACCACATATCATGTAGGCGATCAACTCATTAACTAGACTGATTGCATAATTAAAGGGCACAACATTAAGCACGAAAAATTCACCTCTGTCCGATAAGCACCAACGCCCAAATTCAACTTCAGCGGGCTCGTGTCCTTATTGAACGCAACAGTTACCTATTAATTCACATGTATAACACCAAAAATTTTATTATCCATGTCTTGTCAGAAAAAAAGATAACCAAAAAATTAAAAATCTTTCTTTACATAGTTGGGTTTTCTGAATAAAATTAGAGTAAGAATTTTTAGCATAACTAGTTCAATTTATTATTTTGCACAGTCACTCCATTAACAGGTAGATTATTAATTACAACTGTTTCTTCGAGTTTAAGTTAGCGAAATTCATTCTTTCAAATTAAAAGATCACAAGTATATAACTCATAATTAATTAAAATAAACAGCAATAGATCAAAAAATTTAATCAGCATATATATATATATTCAAAAAATACACACGGACAGAAGAAAAATTAGTAAATTACGCCGAGAATGGGATCTTCGGGGGCCCGAACAACATGCTCGAATACAGAATTTCGGGCTCCAGAAAAGCCCGAAGTTGGAGAGGCTGTAATGGTATCGGAATCCATGGCGTTCGATGATCCTTCAAGGTGTCTGATCAATACACTTAACCTCCGATCCGCAGGTGATGCAGCCCACGAGTGCATTTTATCTATTATATTTCTTTTCTTCACTAAATTACGCTGGCGGGTATCGCTTTACTTTTTCTAATATTTTGCTTTTTGGTAATTGACCAGCTGCGGTGCGCAGTTATATACTAACGTGTGACGTGGTGCAATGCTCCCGATCTGTTTTGTTTTTATCAAGGGATAAGGTTGATAACACGTGTGGCACGATAAACAAGGGAGTGTTGCTGTTATTTTTGGATATTGATTGACACGANGTTATTTTTGGATATTGATTGACACGACCCTCAATGTTGTTGATAATAGAATTAAATTTATCAATTATGTTACTTGTACGGAAGTAGTTTACAAAATGCGTTAACAAAATGATATGATAAAATCTGAGTCATTGGTTTCAAAAACTGTTTTTTAAATTATCGATCAAAATGTTACCAACACGTATTTTGTAAACCAATTTTGTAACATAACTTCGTACACGTAGCATGACTCTAAATTTATTTGTCATAAAAAAAATTAAACCTTTGTCGACCTACATTTATATAGAGTAATAAGATCCATGCGGAACCCATGTGAATAAAAGAGCAAGAAAATCTTGTTGCCCTATTGTAAGATGTCTGTCTAGTAGGTATGGTGTCAAACCTTCCCTAACTGAATGGTAGAACCAACGAAGTTATTCGTACACCTTTTTTGACACCTCTCTTGACAGATTGATAACTTGAAAGTGTTGTAATGATTGGATTAAAGAACCTTGCTGCAGGTACAGGAATTCAAAATTCTTGTACTGCCAGATAACACACAATAGGGGGGTGGGTGGGAAAGTTTTGGCATTTTTTTAATCACATGGGATCCACTCCCATGTGAGAGAAACTTTGAATTCCGGTAGAAAATCTGTGAAATTTATTCTGTACTCAAAGCATTAATCTGGATTAAATGTTGACAAGTGAAAGGTGGTATGATTGTAAATTCAATATCTTAGTGTGTAGATAGCAAGATGTCCCAATTATATTAGAACATCAGTTTGAATAACTTTATATAGTATGTTCAATTGAAAATGAAATTATATGATTCATTTAATAATGCTATCAACACTATTGATGTTGAATAATATTATGTAGTACCACTAATGTTTAACAGTAGTATATGTAGCAACACTGATGATATTAAATTGCATGTTCAATTAAATACAATAGATTATAACTTATTTAATAAGACCACCTAAATCAAACCCCTGTTTGCACGTAAAGTCATCGTTACTTTTCATATTTTTAGCCCTACATTCTTAAAAACGAAGGTGACTTTTCATAAAATCAATTATTGATAAATCTCTACCAAATAGAGATTAAAATATAATCAAATATGCTATAAAAACATTTTTTTCTTTTATTTTTAAAATAATGTTATCTAACATCAGTAAGGTTGAACACTAATTTAGGTATCAAAATTTTTATAGGTTCTATTAAATAGTCACCTTCGTTTTTAAGAATGTAGGGCTAAAAATATGAAAAGTAACGATGACTTTACGTGCAAATTTTTTTTCTTTTTTTTTTTTTTCAATGGGTTTACATGCAATAACAAATAAATAAATCGAAAAACCAATTTCAAGGTATGCTTGAGCCACATTATTTTGGAAGAATGTATTCTGAAATAATAGATTGATAGAGAATGTGTGGTTGAAAATTAGTAGAAGAATAGAATGAACTTTTTAATGTGTACCAGACAGGGGCTCAATGTGCATCTTTAAATCCCCACTTAGATAATAATCTTTACCGTATACTTGTACTTGTCTAGATCAATTAGAGATAGTTGATTTCACAATTAAGGTCAAGGGTTCAAGAATTGATATATTTCTCCCTTCCATTCTTCCCTTGGTGCAAATCTGTAGCTCTTGAGTGCTTGCAGTGGAAAAAGTGAGGGGAAAAAAAATCTACAGTGGATGCGTTGTCAATTCTTTTATGAGCACCTTTTTTAGAATAATTTTTGTAAAAATAGATATTTATTGGAGAATTTGTTGTTAAAATAGGAAAAGTTATGAATTTATGATTATATAATTTTTTTTATAAGAGAATATGTGATTAAAAATCAAGTTATATAAATAAGTCATAAAGATCGTGCCAAACATGGACTTAGCTTAAGACGATAAAGGGATTATTTAAAAGACATTAAACTCATGTTTGAAGGTCATTATTGAAAAAAAAAAATGTTTTGAATGATGATTTTTTTTTTTTTAGATACGAGGTTAAAAAGTATGAAATTTTTTTATTTATATGTAAATTATTTTATTATTTAAATATATAGTTAAAAATAAGTATAAAAAATTAAAGAATGTTGTTTTAAAGGAAAACAAATATCGGCTGACGTGGGAAATGGAAGCAAATTCAATCAGCCAATTAAAGATGTGTCTAAAAGAAAAGATATTCTCTTAAATTCTGTAATTAAATATAATAATAACAACAAAAAAGATGTTGACCTTCTAGACCACAAAGCATTACTATTCAAGCACAATCATGCCTTATTTTGAAGGCTATTTCGTCAAATGTGCACGTTTCGCTTAGCTCGAAAAATTTGCTTACAAGTTATTTTCCTTTTTGTATAAGTAACTACTATCTTACCCTTCAAATACAATTTTTACACTTAAGGGCACTAAGGGTCAGTTTGGCTCGGATTAAAATCTAATTTTAATTTAAGTCAAAATCAAACAATCAATATTAACCACATTTTTCACGAGTCCACATCTTTTCAATTACATATTTCAAAAATTTCTATCACAATCTACTTAAAATCTGATTATAATCTACATCAAACATCATCTAAGGATTAAAATCAAATTTTTAATAAGTTTCGATAAAAATTGATGAAATGTGTAATTAAGATTTCACCATTTTTAACGATATTCTTATAGATTTTGTATTTAAATCCATGAAATTTATAATCTATCGAAATCTCATTTGAGGACAAGGCCATCTCGGCCATGGGAAAGAAAGGCTTTGATTCAAGCACACAAGGTTTGTCCTAGAATCAATATTCATGATAGGTTGGGACCAATAGTGCAATTTTCTATTTATTAATAATTTGAAAATCAAGCCCCTGTTTGGACCACATTTTTTTTTTATTTTCATTTTTCTACTTATTTTCAACCACAAATTTTTCAATAAAATAATATTTTCCATCACATCAATAACATTTCCTTCCTTTTCAACCATATATTCCCCATCACATTAATCAAAAAACGTATTTTTTTGAAATAATGTCCACCAAACGGGAGCCAAATCATTAAAGTCAACAAATTGCGTGGACTGTGGGACCCACGATGATGACGTGGCCCACCAAAACCACTAAGCAAGACGTCAAAAAGTCGGCGATTCTCGTGACAAAATATGGCTCCACGCGGTACCGTCATATTGACGATTATTTCACCTAAATTCATTCCAAATTTTCCTCCTAAAAATCTTTACAGGAGTTCAAGAACTCGTTATCAACTATAATACTTGGAGTCAATTCCCGGTTTTTCTTTAAACTCTGTAGGAAATTACCTGAATTTTGTTGAGCAGTTTGCACCGCCGGTGAGATTCTGACCCCGATTGAGATTTCCGACTGATTTCCGGCTGGTGTTGTTATTTTGAGGAGGAGTAAAGATGGGTAATTCGAAGGTGGATAGAGCGACGAGCGACATGCTGATCGGTCCCGATTGGGCTATGAACGTCGAGATCTGCGACATTTGCAACCGCGATCCCGTGTAATTTATTAATTTCTTCCCACTTTCTCGAAATATTTCACTAATTTGTTATATATTTAGATGAATTTGCTGAAAAGGAAATCGATGTTGACTATGCGTTTGGAATTGAATGTGTTTTTTTTTTTTTACATGATTTCGAATTTGTGGAGTGATGGATTGGTTCCTTATGCTTTCTCGAGATAAAAGAAGAAAGAATTTGCAACTATTATATCATGAATTTAACTAAAGAACTATGTTGGAAGTGGAAAAAATCTCTCTTTTTAGGTTGCCTAGTCAGCAAATTAATAATACCAATTGTCCTCGATAGTTTTTAGGAAACTAGAAGAACCCATTGCTTGGGTGCTGTCAACTTTGCAACAATGACGTGGCTGTGTGTAAGGCAAAAAGGAGAGTTTGGATTTTGAATACAATATGCGATTGGATCAGAACTGTTTTCATCATTCTGATATGTTAGAATTGGTTACTATCCATGGTTGTAGTGTGGAATTTATAACGTTGAAAATGATATGATAGGGTCAAGTTTCACGTGGTGATATTCACCAATTGCCTACTCCTTCACAGTCATAGCCACTCGCTTGGTGTTGAGTTCACTGACTAGAAGTAGAAGTCCATAACAAATGAAACAAACTACAAACTTGAATTTAGCATACTTTGACTTTAAATGAAAAGAAATTCAGATGAAAGAAAACTAGAATGCAAAAGACAACGACAAAAATGTAATAGAAAATGAAAATGAAGTTATTTTTCACATCTCCTACCATTAGCCATTTATTCTCGAAAAGATGCAACTTCATTTGTTGCATGATCAGGGGAAGTTGCACTTAAGTTGTCAGAGGCAACATATACCTTGCTTTTCACTTGTTCTTTTCTGAATTCTCAATTGTTTATTTCTAGTTTTTAGGGTTGGGTTGTTTTTATTAGAGAAATCCAAAAACCTTTAAACATATAAAGTTATAAGAGAACCAACCTGAAAAGCTTTCCAGTTCTAAATGCACAGAATGAGCAAGGGTGAAGAGCTCTCACCTTAGTTACTTCGAGGTTTGTGCCTCTGTAATTCAAGGAGTGAGCCTTGACAAATGGCACACCTAGAACGTAAGCTTTGTGCATGAGCCTCAGGCATTTTTGGAAACAGTCAGTATACTTGCTTCTGTTCACTATTAGCTTCACTTTAGATGTATTTACTGATTGATGTTACTTTCACTTTGCTTTTGTATCAGACAAGCAAAAGACATAGTAAAAGGCATAAAGAGGCGTCTTGGCAGCAAAAATCCAAAAGTCCAACTTCTTTCCTTAACAGTAAGAATGATTTTTTTTTTCCCTTAGTTTTTGTGATCTTCGGCTTTGTGCTCCTTTTTTCCCTGATCAAGCATATGCTCTACATTGTGATTTCATGTGAAAGATATAGCATAACAAATTTTGAATTCTTTTTGGGTGCATCATTAATTTTAGGAGAAAAAGCTTATTAAAAACTAACAGAAGGTATACAATACTACTAAGTTTGTTAGTAAGAGTTATCACAAGTAAAACTTTTCCTGTTTAATTTCGTAGAATTTCTTTTCTGCGTTGGGAAACCAAAACTAGTTCTTTGACACATGGCTTCCCAGACTTCTCAAAATTGTCCTTGAGTAACTCTATTATCCGGCAAGGTGGCTCTTTCGACCTTTGGTGAAGGGAGGAAATTTAATGCTGTGGAGATTTTGCTATTTCTGGTTTTCTAATGTATTAGCTTGTAGTTATCCATGCACATTTGGTAATTCAAAAAAATTGGGTGCAGTTTATCAAAGATTATAAGGAATACTTTCATCAAAGGATTGAACATTAAAGAATAGAGTGTGGAGGAACTTGCTGGAGGGAAGGCGGAAAGAAATATTACTTGATAGAAGAATTCTCTAGTCTAATTCTTCATGATCGTCATGAGGATTATGTACTAGTGCAGAAGCTGAGAAAATGGCTTCTGCTGCATTTCAAAATCAAGAATTTCATTTGTGTGCCCGTAGAAAATGAAGTACTAGTTGCTAAGAAAAAGTGTAACACTTAGTAATGTGAAGTACAAAAGAGCCACCATAATAGAAGAGATAGAAGACATCATGTTGGTTGACGTAGAGTTCTTGTTTACTAGTTAAATGGATCACTGAAACTGACGTTCTCAATGAGCTGCTGAGAATAACAGAAAATTACATATGTTTTCAATTGAAGGACACCAAAGCTATACAAATACTGCAATCAGTTGATGAGTATTGTACTGTAATTTCCAGATTTAGAGTTCATCAATTCCCAGATTTAGAGCTCATATTTATGTGCTGGTTTTAGATAGTCATTTTAACTTTAATAGGTTGCACTAAATCTATATGTCTGATACCCTTGTTGATTGTGTTGTTATCGTGATGGCTATCCAAGTTACCATTGTCTGGGACTTGTCAGGTTGTGAGCTATGTTTGTTTTTAAGTCCTGAATGCCTTAGTACCTCATACGAGAAGACAAGATCTTTCTTGATATTAACATTTAACAGTTTCTTACTCGATATATTTTCTCCCACTCAATGGAAGTCCTTAGCCTCTCAAAGCCACAATTAAGTGAGAAGAGTAATATAATTGGTTTTCATACAATTTTCCAGCTGTTGGAGACTATTGTGAAAAATTGTGGGGAAGTTGTCCATGCTTATGTTGCTGAGAAAGATGTGCTTCGTGAAATGGTGAAAATCGTCAAAAAGAAGGTATTTTATTGTGTGTCATGTTTTTCTATTCTTTTTCGCAATTATTTTGAAGTCATTGTTACTGAATGCCATCTGTCATTGCAGCCTGACTTCCATGTAAAAGAGAAGGTATTAGTTCTGATAGATACTTGGCAAGAAGCTTTTGGAGGACCAAGGGCAAGATATCCTCAATATTTTGCAGCATACCAGGATTTGTTGGTATATGCAAGGCCTATTCCTTCTATTTTCATTTTTTATTGTGTAATTTTCCTACGAGGATATCATTTGGTTTATACTTTCTGAGATTTATTGCATATTGGATCAGCGTCTTGGGGCAGTATTCCCTCAAAGATCTGAGGGGTCAGCACCTGTTTTAACACCCCCGCAAACACATCCTCTGACATCTTATCCACAAAATCTACACAATCCAGAATCCAGACAGGATGCAGCTGTGTCTTCTGCAGAAGCTGAATTTCCTACATTGAGGTACCTTATCTAGATTGGCAGTATTTCATATTCTTTTTCTGCCTTTGTCTCATCGAAATTGACACGTGAGAGTCATCCTCTTGGAACGAATGATAATAAATGAAATGCTTTAGCAGAATTGTATATGAGTGTCATGTATTGAAAAATGAAACTCAGCTCTTAGGGTGAATGCTTATTTTCCAGATCTCACTCTTCCTTCTGTACACTTCACAGAGAAAAAATTATGCATAATTGCTGGATAAAGAAGTGATTGATAAATATATTTCCTGCTGCCTGGATGATTTACCATGGATTCATTTTCTTTGTGAGCTTTTCTGGATAATCCATGCAATCTGGAGGATACTATGTACAAAGTGATTGTATTAATTTGTTGAATAGGAGCTCAAATGGCTTAAATTTGTCGAAGACACTTTCATTGATTGATAAGCCAAGAATATTGCCTCTACAAGTTTCTCTTGATATCTTGTCAATGTCAAATGCGGATAATTATCCAATTAAGACATGTTTGTAGAAACGATGTTAGTGAGGTATTTACCTTTGATTTCACTTATATTTGCTATGATGTTTACACATGTATGCATTGAACTTGTGAATCTACTTCTGCCAGTATTTTAGTGAACTCTAGCAACAAGGGCTTGTGATCCTCTTTCTTGCCTTGATGACTGGTTTTGATGTTTTGCTATCACTGTCATTGCATGTTTCTCAGTTATGAAAAGAAAATGACTCTCTTTCTTAGAAGTTTGTGAATACGAAATTGTCACCTGTTAACCAACTTGTTATGCATATATTCTTAGATTTTATGTTCTTGAAGACAGCTACATGCATTTTATTTATGATGTCCGATTTTTTATGTTAGCTTGACAGAAATTCAGAATGCACGGGGTATTATGGATGTCCTTGCAGAAATGCTGAGTGCTGTGGATCCTGGAAACAAAGAGGTACAATCTCGTTATAAAATTTGAAGTTTTGCTTATTATTAGCCATTACAACATTTTTATTTCTTGAGCATCATAACTTAGCTGTTAATTATGATGTACAATGGAAAATTAATGGGATAAGAACTGTATTTCTTGCAAGATTGGCGAGTCCATCCTTATCTTATTCAAAGTCATATTTTTATTTTTTAAAATCCATTGAGATATTTCTTTATTGCAAAGTTTGCATGTATACGTCACTTAATATTAACAATTTATTTCTCTCTGAGTAGCAGGAAATCAGGCAGGAAGTTCTTGTTGATTTGGTGGAACAGTGCCGTACATACAAGCAAAGAGTGGTTCACCTTGTTAACTCTACTTCGTATGGCTTGCATCTGATTGTTTTACTTTATTAAGCAATTGTTGTACTGAATTAAAACAATTCTTTTGGTGGTTAATATTTCCTTCTAAAATTTGGTGTAGCGATGAATCACTATTAACCCAAGGATTAGCTCTGAACGATGATTTGCAACGTTTATTGGCCAAGCACGAAGAAATCGCTTCTGGAACCAACACAGTTCAATCTGACAAACCTAAACCCAATACTGTTCGAGCCCTGGTTCCCGTTGATGTTCCTCTTATTGACACTGGAGATAGCAAACAATCGGCCAAAGGGTAAAATTTGAATTTGCTATTGAATTAGTCAAATTATTTTGTTTGCATCTATAATGTTTGTAGTTTAGTTGCTTGTATATTTTGTGAGTTTCAGCGTTGCTTAAAATTGCTCAAGCGTTTTCCACAGGTTTTTCTCGTGTAACCCTGAGAAAGTAGGAATAATTTGAACTGAATGTGTCAATGTAGACAATATGAATTTGTTGAGTTTTTTATTTTTCCCTAATAACTTAATGTATATGAACAAAGAGCATTGGTGTAAATTGTTCAATAAGAAGCCCTCACGGCCGACCCACCATCCACCCAAAACAAAAGCAAATTCCAGTGCTATAAAAAAATGAAACCTCCTAGCCTGTTCACAATTTTATACTGCCAAATCTTCTTATTCCCATATTAATAATGGCTTTTACCCAATAGAAATATTTCATGCTCCAGACCATATAGTTTTGACTTTTGAGGTTGAGCATTTGGTAGACCCTATCAAGGCAATGTTTTAGACTCTTATCACAATTATATCTGCTATTAGTATATTTTCCACTTCTCTATCTAAATTGTTGGCAATGCCCGACTTTTCATTTTCAGATCTACATCCAATCTGGGGTCAGGTACACAGTCATCGCTTTCTGCTCCACCTGCTACTCATAATCAATCAGCAACTCCACTGATGATGGTTCCTAAGATAGACCTTTTGAGTGGAGACGACTTTGGCTCACCTACACCAGTAAACTTGCTGGCAATTGTTCCAGTCGGAGAGCCTCAACCTGCCAGTCCTGTTGCATCTCAGCAGAATGCCCTAGCTCTTGTTGACATTTTTGGACAAAGTAACAATAGTCAGTCTTCAAATTCTGTTGGACAAGCATATACTTCATCACCCCAATTTCAGCAACAACAGAGTTTTCAATCCCCTTCATCTCCATTATACCCTAATGGACGAGGTTCTGGCACAATATCGTCCCAATATGAACAATCACTTCACTCACAAGGCCCAACTTTTGCATTGAATGGTCCTAATCCCATAATTCAGCAACAGCAGCCACCGTCACCAGTTTATGGTGCATCTCTTCTTTATCCTTTAATTAGTTATTTTGAAACTTGCTCGGTTTTGTTGTTCAATGATGGACTGTTGGTCCCAACATATTGTCCTAGTAGTAAGTTTGTCAGCAACCATTAAAAAGGAGCAAGTGGGGGACTGACTATATAATATAGTTGCACAATAAGTCCCAGTTACAAAAACTAACCAAATTCACGTTACTGCGTGGCCCTCATAGAAGCACGTCTTACTTAACACCAGCTCAAGTTAAAAAGCAAAATCTAGCTTTATAAACTTGGACATTTGAGGCCCACTTGATGGTTTTAACAAAGAGTTGGACAGTTTTTCGTGATTGGGAATTATAGCTAGGTCTTCTTTATCGTAGGCCATCCTTTTTCTTTTGCTTCTCATTGTAGTTAAAACTATTTTCTTTGCTAGGTGCTCAAAGTAGTGACACACTACCACCTCCACCCTGGGAAGCTTTTCTGGATAACAGTCAGTTGGCCAATAATCAGCCTCCTCAACAAATGCAAGTCCCACAAGTGGGAGTCTCGAACGTGCAGCCAATGCCCAATGGATTATATCCCCAAGGATCGCAACATGCGGCAAATAACCAGGTAGGCGGGATGTATTTTCAGCCAATGGCAGTAATTAACAACCAGACCATACCAAGCAACCAAATGGTGGGCTTGCACCCTCAAGCAAACCCTGGTTGGCAGCCCGTGGGTATGTTTCCTCAGCCAATGCAATCTGGACAAATGGCTTATATGTATCCTCAGCAGTTTTATGGAAACCCAATGGCAGCCAATGGCTATGGCCAAGGCCAACAACAAAACGCCTATGGCTATGGCTATGGCTATGGCCTACAACAGAACGCCTATGGCTATGGTCAACAACAGAACGTTCAGATCCTCGAGAAAAACGTGTCTGGGTTATCTTTAAGAGATTATAGTGTCATGAAGAATTCGCCTTTTCCAGTTTCAACTCTCTCCAATGGGCCATCTGGAAAGCCATCGAAACCAGAGGACAAGCTGTTTGGAGACCTCGTTGACATTTCTAAATTCAAACCTACCAAAACCATTCAAGGTTAGAGTTGTGGGCATGTGACAATAGCTTGTTTGGGCCTCCATTTTAGTTTGATAACTTGCTCAGGCTCCGTTTTCGATTTAATTTTTTTGGGATTGAATTTTCGTTAATATATTTTTCTTCTTCTTCATGGATTGTGTTGGTCTTTTAGCATTTGTTTCCCTGGTTTTCTTCCCATAGAATGTACATTTCTGTAGAATCAAAACAGTATAAAGGCTTTCTTTTTGTTAGGGTGAATAACGTTATCATCTATCTTCTCCTCATACAGAGGCGGTGTATATCAGGTGACTAAACATTGACTACTTTTGTTGCATGTCTCATAGCTATGTTTCTTTAGTCAACATTATACTTCCATTACAATGCTTTGGTGTATGCTAGTTGATATGATAACATAGTAGAATTGGCAATCCATGTGTATTCCAATGACCTTTAAAGTGTAATCGCGTACCTCTGCCTTGCGAAAGCAAGCAGAAATTCGTAAAGAATGGGTGTTCTTAGCAAATTTTAATCATCGAATATTTGGAGTGTTAATCAGCTTCCCGCTTAAATATGTTGCATCACAGCCTATGGCTGTGGCCAACAACAAAATGTTCAGGTCCTCGGAACCAGAGGACTTGCTTTTTATAGACATTTCTATATTTAAAACTACCAAAACAATTCAAGGTTAAGAGTTTAGGGCATGTGACAATGGATTGTTTGGCCTGCCTTTTTAGTTTGATAACTTGCTCATGCTCCTTTTTCGATTTAAGAGTTTTCAGTAATATATTTTTTTCTTCATTGTTCCTTGCCGGGTTAATTAGCCCACTAGTCACTAAACTTTGACCAAAGTTTCCATCAGGTCATTGAACTTTAAAAATTACGTGGTTAGTCACTGAACTTTCGAAAAATCACCACATTGATCACTAAACTTTAAAAATCACTTCATTGGTCACTAAACTTTGCAAAACGCTTCCCAGATGGTCACTGAACCCAGTGATTGAGTAACTTTTTGCAAAGTTCAGTGACCCCGTAGAAATCTCTTGCAAAGTTCAATAACCAATAGGGTGATTTTTAAAGTTCAGTGACCAATAGGGTGATTTTTCGAAAGTTTAATGACTAACCACGTAGTTTTTAAAGTTCAGTGACTTTCAGTGACTATTGAGGTAATTAACCCGTTCATTGCCATTTGTTTTTCTGGTTTTCTTATAGGGATGACAAAATCAACCAACCCGTCTCGCTGGGCAGGGACAGGGAACATAGTTCCCAACCCGAAACCCAACCCGACTATTATTTTTAATTCTATTCTAATTTATTTTATATTTTGTAATTTAAATCGTACATAAAAATATTATTAAATAAGTAAAAGTGGACAGTAAACAGGGTTTTTATTATCCCTGATGGTGAGGAATGCCCTTGCGTCTGCCTCCATCCATTAACATCCCTATTTATCGATAGGGTGTTCAAAGATTGAAAATGGTGACAAACTTGACCAACATTATACATCCATACTAATGCTTCAATGCCATGTTTGATGTACAGTAATGGATACGATTGCATAGTACAAGATACAATCCTTTTGTATTTCATTATCAATGCTTGAATGACATGTTTGGTCCGTATTACCGAACAATATTACACAATTCAGTAATCAATAATTTAACAACTTAACAAAGTGTTAGGAAATTACACATATTAATCGTCACAATGCACATTAATACATAATTTACAACAGAAACCATAGAGGACAGAAGCTGTAAAAAATCGAGAGTTACTCCCCTTTTATCGGCTGAATATAGGCTCAGGAACAGCCTTTCATTCCTTGCAAATCACCGTCCAAAGAGAGTTAGAACCTCCTTTTTTTTTTATCCATTAGAACTTCTTTTTTATTAGATTGAATCATCGATCAAGAGATCTCCCAATAACCAGCCAAGAACACCCCATAAATCGAAGCTAAGCTGCCGAGAAACACACTACCTAGCCACTATTTCAGGCATAAGAATACACAAGAGGTTTCCTCAATCAATAGGCTAGAGAATCGATTTCATGGACCAACAGAGATAAGGAAGAGACAGTCTCTTGAAGGAAAAAAGTAGCAGATAGTCTCTCGAAGGGAAGAGAGAAAAGGGCCAAAACGAGATAGCAGGCTGAAAGGTTTTGAGAAAGAGAAAGTCTTACCCTTTTATAAAAGTGGCGTGCCTTGGAGGAGTCTCAAGGAAGGGACCAATTTGAATTCAAAAGTCATTGCCCAAAGAAAATATCTCATCCAATATTAGATCTCAACCATCCAACATATCCAATGGCCATAAATAATTCAAATTAGCACAATATGGGTCACAAACAAAACATTAGCCCAATAAGTGTTATGAGAACCACTTAAATCCACATTCTTCACCTTGGTTCTCA
>CAIGRQ010059405.1:0-21701 GCA_903798375.1 Fraxinus sp. D2006-0159 | reverse complement strand
TGAATGTGTGGTGAGTATTGTTTACTGTAGCAAACATAGTTTTATATAATGGTAGACAAACAAGGGCTTATATTCCATGGAAGATTAAATTAAATTTTATTTTTCACATTTTTGCATGTTTGCCAAACAAACATCAAAAGATCCAAAATTTCAATATTTTCCACGTAGAAAATTATACTAATCAATTCTAGACAATTTAATTCCCTGAAATCCATTTTCTTTCCATCCAAATTCAAAGAGTTGTTCAAAAGAATCAATAAAAGGGTGACAATTTTGGTTGTTTCATAATATAGAAAGATAAAAAGAAATTAAAGGCTTGCTTACCATCCAATTTAATCGAATATGAAAACTAATGAATTATTATTTGTAAAATTTAATGAAACAAATTGATTTAGAATTATGTTATAAAACTATGTTAGATTGACAATTTTCTTAAAATCCTACAATAAAAAACCGCTAAAACCTCTGTTGACTACAATTATTGGGAAAATAAATACAATGAAAGAAATGAAAATAAGAAATCTCTCCATTTTTTTAAGAACATGTGGTTAAAACTTAAAAATAAGAAAATGATGAGAAAACGTGAAGAATGATTTTTTTTTCAAAGAATATGAAGTAAAAAAAAATAAAAAAATCTCAACGAATCAAAATCGAACAAGGCTAAAAATGCCTATTTCACTTCGAGGGTGAAGCATGTTGGCAAGTTGGCAAATTCCCAATGCCACTAGCCTTGGCCAACATGATCTCCTTCGTTGATACCATAAATTCATCTTGATTTATCGTGCCGCTCTTATTGAGTCAAAATTTTCAAACAAAACTTAACACAAGTTTTCGATCTCTTCCATGGTTTGCAGTTCGAATTCTTGAGAAAAGTTTGCCTAATCGCTTATGGAGTTCATTGCGTGAAAGTATTCCATTTCCATCTGCATCGAGCACGTCAAACCACTCATTTACCCATTTGTTGAATACTTTAGAATCGTTCACAAATTGTACGATGGTTGGAGCATCAACAAAAGCTACACTCTTATTTTTATTTTTATTTTTAATTTCAAGGATGAAATTATCGATTTCTTCGTTTTCGAATAAAAGGAAAAAAGTTAGCTGTCATATTTTTCTTATAAGACTTTTGCTTTTTAGTATAAAGTATTGCAAATTGGCATGTGCCTAAGGTAATGCCTGATTTCAACCTTGACGGGTAATTTTTCCAGCAAGGGGAATTGCTTGCTGCTAGAATTGTTTCTTTTCCATTTTGCCATCTTCCAATAGAAAATCGCCAAGTGTTCGTTATTCGTAAAAATTCCGACAGCATTATTTCTGTACACATAACGTCTCACTAACTTTTTTAGAAGTTTGTGGCACATGGAATACTATTTTCACCCTAAACATTGACAGGAGATAAGGATTAGAAATTAGAGAATTCGATTGGTTGTCATAAATTAATTATTAATATATAAAAGTTTGAACTATTATTTTTTATTAATAAAATTGACAATTTAAAATAAAATCTGAATCTTAATATGATATCAAAATTATTAAGCTTGAACAAACAAATTGGTCCGGCTTAAATATGCCGCCATGTTAGGTGTGATGAAATCTTCCGTAGGGTAGGGTCCCACCTCGTGTGAAGGTTATGGACGCCCATATGTACAATAATTATATATACCAAGTAAAATCCTTTTTTAAATGCAATCGAGAACCTGTAACGTGATTGATTTCTGAATGACATTCATCATTCATCGAATTTAGTCCCCAATTTGGCAACTGAAAAAAAAACAAACTTTGGACCATTCTCGGTGGATTTATTCCCACTTAAAAATGGGGGAAAAAAATAGGAAATTTCCCTTGTGATTCTTGGATTCTAGAAAAAGGATAAATTCCTTCGGGGCCCTCAACTTTTATTAGTGCGACAATCTTGTCTCCAACTTTCTATTTGTAATGCGCGCCTCCAAATTTCTAGTAATAAGCATGCTGTATCCTTGCCTGAAAGAAAATATAAGGCATTGAATTTCCAGGCAAGTGGCAACACACATGATATTTGATTGAGAAGGACAAATTTGTCCAAAAAAGAATATTTTTTATTCTAAAAAGCAGGAGTTGATTATTGAAATTACATTGACGTTGGTCCTTTTTAGACAATTTTATTGATTCAAATGTATATCACATGCGTGTAACGCCGATATTTAACGTCTAAATAGACATTTTTGCTCCGTGAGATAATAGTGTTAAAATGTGGAAAACATGGTTGTCACGAATAGAAGGTTGGGGAAAAGAATGTCACACTTACGGAAGGTTGAGGATCTGATTGAAATTTTCCCCGAAAATAAAGCTAATTCATCATAACCTTGCAGCAATTAATACATCAGCATCTGACGCACGATCCATGAAGTCACACGTATTTTGTCTTATACGAAATTTAAGGTGCCGTACAATTTCTCTCCCCTTTCCTGCTGTCTTCCTCCAACTTGCCTCTCTCTTTCCACTTATCCTGATTTCTCTTCATATATAAAGAGCAAACCCATTTTTTTTCCCCTCAGAATCAGATCTCAGAAATTTACACACACTGAGCGAGAGAGAAAAAAATGAGCATTTCAAGTGAAACCCTAGTTACAAAGAGGAAAAGATTGATTGGAGAGTTGGTGAAAGGCAAACAATTTACAGCCCAGCTTCAAACCATACTTAATAACCCACTGAAAAATAATGGGTCTGTCTCTGCTGAGGAATTAGCTGTGAAAATCCTGAGATCTTTCACTGAGACTCTTTCAGTGTTAAGTTCAGATGAAACATACCAGATCGACGGCGGCGATAGTGGCGCCTCAGTCTGTTCACGTGAGAGTGAGAAGAAGCCGGCAAAGGTCAAGGATCGAAGGGGTTGTTACAAGAGAAGGTCAAATTATTGTTGTTCTTATAATTATAATTATAATAAGATGAAGAATAATAATAATAATTATTATTATTATTATTATTTGTTATGATTAATATTTTTTTTCAATCAATTATTATTATTATTATTTGGTAAGAAATTCCCTCTTCACTAGGGTTCATAAGTGTGGCCCTAAAATTATTTTAGTTATGTTTCTTTTGCTTTTTTCTTGAGCTAGTTGACATCAAGTAAATATATTTTACTGGGGTGATTAAATAGTCAATTTTAGGGTTGCATTTGGGGGGGTTTGCTAGGTGGGTTTAGGTTGGATTGTCCTTAATTCATGTACATTCAGATTTTCCATATATAAATTTTCAACTACATTAATATGTTTTCATATATATAATTTTGTTTTGCAGAAGGAACTCAGATTCAAGGAAAATAGTTTCTCCTACAATGGATGATGGTTATGCATGGAGGAAATATGGACAGAAGAAAATTCTCAATTCAGAATATCCAAGGTGAATATATGTTATATATTTCATTTTTATTTTTATTTTCTTAATTTCGATAAATAATTGTTAGGTAAAATTTCGTAAGCGTACGAGATGGTTGACAAGTAATAGTTTAGTGAGAAAGAGTATTGTCCCATGAGAAATAAAACTTAAATTGAATAACATTAATCCGTTATTAAACTCGAATACATACACAACACAAAAGAGTTGATTTGTTTATATCTAAATTATCATAATTATTATCTAAGAATTTCATGAAATATGTAGAATGATTATGTGTTAAAATTCCGAGTCCACCTATTATTATCCTATTTTCAATTTCCTACTTGTGTAATTTAGTGTGAATTGTGTATCTTGACAATCAATAATTCAATTTTATCTAACTATTTCCCTTGATGTAAGTTAAATATATTCTAAACACGGCCCGTTCAAATACTTATTTCGAATTCATATGCAAAGTAATGCATTAACGCATACGATTATCAAAATAATTGCACACGTCATATATAGCCCATGTTTAACACATATTCTTTCAAAATATATTATTTCAAAACTCATTTTCAATTACACATTCTTCAATAAAATAATATTTTTCATCACATCAATAACTTTTCCTCACTTTTTAACCACATATTTATTTAAAATATATTATTTTCTCAATAGTATCCATCAAACACACCCAAATTACTCTTAACATCTATTGCCCCGCATGTTAATCTTGTAAAGTTCTAGACCTATTATAAAACCTTCAGAATCATAACAAGTAAATAATTGCCTAATTGGTAATTAAGAAATTAAATAATTTAACAAAATATACCAGATTAATCAAGAACATAAATTAACTAAACAATTCGGTCTTTGAATTAAAAATAATAAGAAAAAGATTTCATCTTCATCTAATACAGAAAAAAAATCTAGATTATCATTTTTCTAATGATAGAAAAATGAAAAGATTTAAAAATCATTACAAGAATGTATATGAATACAAGAATATATGAAATCTATATCTTGATCTTGATCTTCAATTCCAATACTTAGCCCATGTTTGGTATACATTAAAATTTTTATTTTTATTATTCTACTCATGTTTAATCACACATTCTTCAATAAAATAATATTTTTCATCACATCAATAACTTTTCCTTCTTTTTTAACCACATATTTTCCATCAATCTACTATTTCAAAATACATTCTTTCAAAATAATGTGGCTCAAACACTTCCTCGACCCTATTTTTTATACAAGATCTTTCTTCAAGCTTTCTGTCAAATCTTTCTAGCAAAGCAACTTTATCCTTATTTCTAAAATACATTTTTCACTTTTTTCTTTTTAACCACACATTCTTCAATAAAATCATATTACATGTAAATCCAAAATTTTCCTTATTTTTTAACCACATATTTTCCATCAATCTACTATTTCAGAATACATTCTTCCAAAATAATGTGGCTCAAACACATCCTTAATTCTTCAACTTCTTGATTTTTTTATTTAATTCGTTGGCTAAACTTCTTGTTCTCTCCAATCTGTGGTAAATTAGCCTCTTCATTGTAAGATTTTATAATATGAATTGATATGGGAGAAGTATGAGAGGTGTCTTCAATTGTTGTCCACGTTCTGTACTTAAAAAAGGTCGAAATTAGGTCAAGAAATGCATCAAAAATCATTTTCATAAAGAGTTTCAACCGAATGAGAAAATTCTCCCGTCTGATGAAAAATACTCCATGCAATCACATGAGGTATCTCCTTGCGATTGCACCGCTATAACAACTTGCTCTCGGATTCCCTTATTTTATGGGTTACGGTCGTCCCTAGCTTTTCTCTTAGGGTCTAATTTAGCCCATGTTTGAGCCACATTCTTTTTTTCATTTTCATTCTTCTACTCATTATCAACCACACATTCTCCAATAAAATAATAATTTCCATTACATCAATAATTTTTCCTTCTTTTTCAACCACATATTCCCCATCACATCAATCAAAAAAATGCATGATTCTGGAAATAATGTGCACCAAACGGGGGCTTAGTCATTTTACTTGCAAATTTCAGTTCTTTGTCTTCTAATTGCATCCAATTGACTTCGTGTAATCTTCAATTATCAATTCTTGGTCTGAATCAACATTTGGATATTTACATGAACTTTGAAAATCCCCATTTATCGTCGATTTTCATTCTTTTCCTCCAAATTCAACTTCATTCATTGATTTTTAGCTAACAAACAATGTATACAAGATATTAGACTATAATTCATTAAAAGTATTCCTAAATGTCTACATTTAACGGTCTAGATAAGTGCATAAATTAAGTTAACGATTTAAGATTATTGTGATAATTTGTTCAATATTTAGGGGGGCTTTTTAAACAAGTTAATAAAATAAATATATCGAATCAAATCACAAAGGCCATGTTTGATAGGGCAAGTTTTCCATGGAAGATGGAAAACTTTTTGCCATTTTTCACTTTTTAGAGTGTTTGATAGGAAACATTTTTCATGTAATTTGTTTTCCACATTTTATTGGTTTGCTACATTTTCTTGCTTTTTGAGATAAATCAATTTCCACCACAAGTGGTGGTAATTGGTTTTCTAGGCAGTTTTTTTTTTTTATGCAATGGAAACAAATTATACCCCAAATTGTAACAAATTATATCCGGGCAATTTTCATAAAAATAAAGTCAAACGAACACCAAAAGATCCAAAAATTCAATATGTTTCAGGAGAAACGTATACCAATCAAACACAATTAATTGACAATTCTCAATAAAACAAGTTCTAGGCAATTCAATTCCATAGAATTCATTTTCTTTCTACCCAAATTTCATTATTGCAATCAAACGGACCATTGTTACTCCCCATTTTCTTTCAAGTAAACAGGAATATACTTAATTGAGATTCATATTTTGAGTCACAATTACCAATAATTACAATATATTATATGATCAAGAATTGTTACTGTATGTTTGGTATTGGACGAACTATGATAAATAAAGTTTTAATTTGTTTTTCTTATCAGTCTTGTACGTACAAACTACTAAATATGCACTTCGTGTCAACAGATGTTATTATAGATGCACTCACAAGTATGAAGGATGCAAAGCTGCAAGACAAGTAGAAACAATCAAAGAAGATCCCATTTTGTATGAAATTACATACTTTGATCATCATTCGTGCGCTGATAGAATGAGGGCTCCACATATTGTAGATCCTGTGGAATCCCTTAATCTAGTCAGTTTTGATTTAAAAAACCCATTCAATCAAGACCATCCATCCTACTCCATGATCAACATTCCTTCAGGAAAAGAACCTAAACAAGACGCGCAAAGTACTGATATGTCTGATGTAAAATCATCGCTGGAGGATTCTAACTTTTGGCACAAAAAAGTGCCAATGGAGAAAAAAAAAATGTCTGGATGTGCATCGGTGTGGGGTCCGAAAACAAGATCTCATGATCATGATCAAGAAGTGGTTTCTCGTTTTTATTCATGCACATCAAATAGTATGCATGAGCTAGATATGGAGGGTATAAATCAGTTTGGTGATATAGAAAACTTACATTTTGACTAGTTTCTTTATCAGCTTCTAAATAGATTATCCACTGTCAAGTATCATGTATGTACTAAACTCATAAACATGTAATTTCTGCCTTAGTTTTTCCCTTTCTCAAAGATTGTTGTGGGGGCAACATGAAGTGTTGGAAATCTCTCTTATCACAATGAAAGCTCTGAGTAGCAATGCCATCTTGCCTTCTAGCTTTCAACATGTAGCTCCCGTTTGGTGTATATTAAAATTACTTTTTTAGTAGATTTTAATAAAAGTTGTGTTTGAAAAGTTGTGGTTGTCATGAAATGTATGATATTAATTGTTGATTTTGACTTGATGCTAGTCTATACATGCTCATGTACACATTGCACATGCGTAGTTTGGCAAAATAAAAAGATAAAAAGGACTGCATATATATATATATATATATTGGCAGAAATTAATTGGGAAAAATGTTATTATGCGAAAAATAAATAAATAAGTCTACTTTTGAACAATAAAAGATTAGCTATATATCCCTAGGTGTTCAAACCCTAGTGAACTAATGGTATCCTATGATTTGTTTTGATGGAAATGGGAAAAGACGAGATAGTGTGAAGGTTAAGGTTTCCATTTACTCCTTGGGCTTTTCAATTAAAGATAAAGGGAAAAGGACTACAAATTGAGAAAAATCTCTTCCTCTTAAGTGCACACTAAGAACTATTATTTAATTCTATAAAAAATAAATACATTTTTTTAGCAAAACATTGGTATTTGAAAATTGCAAATCATATATTATTCTAATTAATTCGATTACGGGGATTTTTGCTTATTCTTAATTTTAGAGGGTGTTTGGTTTAGATTAAAATCAAATTTTAAGTGCATTGTGATAGATGTTTTTGAAATGTATGGTTGAAAGGGTGTGGAATCCATGAAAAATGTGGTTGATATTGATTATTTGACTTTGATTTTGATTAAAATTAAATTTTATTTCGATCCAAACATACTGTTAACCTGTAAAATGCAGCATTTGGAAGATTATTTTTATACGAAAAGACTCTATTATTGGGAAAGCTTCTTTAAAAAGTCCTGCCGTTGTTAAAGAAGACCAATAATACAAATGTCAGAAAATTAAAAAGCAATTTGAGAAAAGAACTTTACTTTTCACCTTTATTCATCACCTTTTATAACTTGTATATTTTATAAGCTCAAATCGACCCATAAAAGTGCAAGTGCTGAGACTTTTATCGAGAGAGAGAGAGAGAGAGAGAGAGAGAGAGAGAGAGAGAGATTAATAATTTTAATAAGAATGTGAATTTATTAGCATTATGAAAATATTTTCTTTGAAGCATAATCTGAAAAATAATTAGTGGGTGTTTGGTGGGGATTAAAATTAGATTTTTAGTAGATTGTGATATAATTTTTTGAAATATGTGGTTAAAAAGTCATGGGACTCATGAAAGATGTGGTTAATATTGATTGTTTGACTTTAACTTAGATTAAAATCTGATTTTAATTCATACCAAACGGGGCCTTAATAAAATACCATATAATTATCTAAATTTATCTATTAAAATTATAAAATAAGAGTAAGTGGCCCACACCGCAAATAACTTTAGTCGTGTAAATTTATGAAGTATGCAATATGAAGTTATAATTTAATAATGCGTTACCTACACATTTCATCTATATTTCAATTTGGTCCTCAACCATTAAAAAGTGTTATTTACATCTTAAACTTTTTTATTTCTTAGCACTTAGGTCCTTGGACGACTTATACCCTTGATTAAATCAAACTATATATTAACATCGCAATAAAAATACAACACATGCAGTACAATAAAATACAGAACATAACAAATCTAGAGGCGCTATTTTGATCAAAATTTGATCATCAACTATAAAAAAATCTGTGAAGTAGGACCCACTGTGTCGGTTCATAACAAAAGGGCTAATTTCAGATCAATCGAATGGTTAGAACTTATTATTACGACTAACTAATTTTTAAAAATTATCAATTTTGCTACGAGTAATTAATTAATAAAGTTTTTGATCAATTATTTTTCTTTTCTCCAGCAGTATCCCAATTCTCATCAATGGATGAGAAGATGAGCTCCATGCTATTGTTGCTGCTACTACCAGAATTAAACATAGCATCAGCCAAATCAGACACCGGCTGGTAGACCGGAAACCGCGGGCCAGACGGACCCGCACTGCCACTACCACCAGCCGGGACACTGCTACTACTACTAGGCCCGGCACCACCATGGAATGGAAACGCTAGAGTATCGAAAATGGTGGGTGTAGCCTCCACTTCCGGCGGTGGCTTTATTTCCATAGACAACCAATGGCTTAAGGGTGGCTGCATGGCGGTAGTTTGTGGAATTGTACCGTGTTCAATAGGTGGTGGTATGGACATGGATGGGGCGGCGATGGAGATGTTGCACGTGTGATTGCCTCGATATGTTACCTCAAATGTGTAGAAATCATCGTCAAGCCGCTGGACTTGCTTCTTGGCCGGGCATTGGTAAAGTTTTTGATGGGTGCATCTGTAGTAGCTCCTGAAATGTGAGGATGAAATTTGAAAATGATCGAACATTAATTTTAACCTCAAATTTCACATGATATCATCACCCATTTCTTGAAAAAAAAAAAATTCTTTGTAAATTGGAATGAAACCCAAACAGGGGCCATTCATATGAAGAAACCACCAAGACTCTTTCATACTCCCCTTTCTGAGGTATCATTTTCATTGAATAGGTTACATAGCAAAAGAAGAGAACTTATCGACTAGGAGCATGCCAGGAACCAGATAGGGTCATAGGGATTGTAATTACTTTTACTTCTAGGTCGAGGTATAATGAAAGATAGAGAGGTTCCACTCGGAGGAAGTCATTGCATAGCTATGAAACACGTTTGATCCTTTTGACATTTTCATATCTTTAGACTTTGTCATGTAACTTGTCCATTAGAATGAAATGATAATCAAATATTAACTATATATATACTTATACCTTGGATGTCTACAACCCAGAATCTCTTTTTGACCATATTTTCTCCAAGTAAAACCGTCTTCCGGTGGAAGATCGAGATTTCCCATCTGAGGAGCAGGTACCCTTTTCACTATTTTGTCAGCTTCATCCTTTCTATATAACCAAAAGTACAAGAACCCATTAACACATGGGAAATATATAGATTGTGTGTAATTTGTACACCGGAGGGTAGAAATAAATATAAAAAAAATGAAATGACAATATTAGAAATGCCAGATGTGGTGCATCAATTAAGGGTGAAAGCAATTGACTCAAAATGGCCAAAATTGTTTATTTAAGTGCTTGAGATAGAGATATAAATTGTCTTCAACACACCTCGTCTACGTGGGTCGTTTTTCTTGTCAAAGGCTTAACATGTACACTATTTTCATAAATAAATGGAGGCAAAACTCGATTGCAACACATTTGAATGTTGTGATTCATGTTGAATGTGTGTCGACATGAGCTAAATTCAGTGCCTATAATATTTTTCTAGCATGAGCATCTATTCTTGCATGAACTTTCAAGAACGATTATTAAGCATATTCTACATTGGTTATAGATTAGCGTCCCTCTAAGGAGAACTTACTTTGTAAGAACAAAGGCCTGCACATTTTCAAGGAACCTGAAGTTTCTTACCTTCTTCTCTGTCGTTGAGAAGATGGAGTTCCCGGGCTGGGATTCGATGCATCCATTGGCTTAATCTCCGGTCCCCGACTGCCCCTCAACCCCTCTGCGTCACCTTCCATAACCCTTTCACCACCTATGAATTCCAAACCGTGGGCGTCATGGTAAGGGCTGCTGTGTCCTAAAATAGCTTGAGCCTTGAGCAAATCCATTGCCTGATTATCAGTACTTGTTCCTGCACCACTTCTTAACCATTCCTGAATTCCTATATCAAATTGCTGCCGATGAACAAATTCACGGGATAATCTCTCTTTTACACTACTAAACACTCTAATGATCTCATCACATGATCTAAGAAAAAGATCAGGTTGGTTAGCCAAATTTGGTAGGTTTTCTTCTAAGTTTTTTGCCAACGTACACCCGTATAAAATCAACGCTCTGTTTTCCTCCATATTTTTTTCTGGGGTTATTTTGTGTTAGAAAAATTGTACGTTATAAGCTCATTTAAAGGAGTAACAAAAATGATTTAAGAGTATGTTTCTGTGTTGGTGCCTTATGGGGAAAAATGCACAGTTATTCAAAGTATTTGCAAATTTTGAACACGTTGAGTAGAAGAAACTTTAGGAAATTACGACCAAGTCACTGGTCTAATTCCTAGCAATTTTTCGCATTCTTGCCCACCGCAAGTCCACGAGAAGACTTGGCCACATTGAACCAAAATGAAAGGTCCCGATGAAGAATTTTCTTAAGTTTGAAAATTTGACTGATTATATAACTAATATGGGTGAAAATTAGTTTGAATTATATACTAAAAAGGGTTAATTAGTAGAGGGATTAAGATAAATAATATGGTAATTAATTAGATTTTTTGTGTTAAGAGTTTGAAAACTTGACTTCCCAAGTCAAGACCATCTGGAACTAAGAAAACTTTATGTCAGATTCTTGAACGACATAGTTTCTTTGAAACTGCCCATGACAAATGTTTTCGTTCTTTGGTAAATATTTGATACCTTGGAACTTTCCTCCTTTTTCCTAGGTTGTTGGGAAAATTGCAGCCGCAATTCTCAACCTTTTAACAATTACGTCTCTGCACTCATTTTCTTTTCCTCCACCATTGCCACCAACTATCCCCCGCCATCATTCAAATATTTTCTTCAACGATCAAAATCTTTGGACTTCTAGGATCTACAACATGCACATGATCACGGGTGGACGCAAAATATAAAAGTTAGGGAGCACAATCGAATTTGCAAAGAAGTTGGGAAAATTTTACACTTGAAAATTTACGTCCAAAAAAAATCATACCACATGTAATTTTGCATCCGAAAATTTACATAGGATATGACTTTTTCGAATGTAAAATTTCGAAATTTTTTGATGTCATATTTCATATGAAGTTTCCTAATAAAATGATGAAAATTACATTGAGAAATTTGTATAGCAAAAATAGTAAATGTTAATGTAATAATTGAATTTTTTTTGGACTATTCGATATGCCCATAACATAGTTCTCAACATAAGTTTTGAGATGACATAAATAATTTGTAGATTTGATTATCATACAATCGTCGGAGAATTTTTAAAATTATCATGTTATCGAAATTCAAATTTATTTTAATTTTGCCCCTGTTTGGTGGAAATTAAAATCAAATTTTTAGTAAATTTTGATAAAAGTTAAAACAATTATGGATTCCATGAAATATGTTATTAAAATTAATTGTTAACTTTGTTTTATAAAAAAAAAAAAAATCAAAAGTTGGCGGGCACGTGCCCCCTAGGACCCTCCCTGGATCCGCCCATGCACATGAATACATGATACAGGTTATGCTTGCGCATCCTTTCTTTCAAGCATCGTGCAGACGGGCATCGGTCAATCCTTTGCCAACGAAGGTCGCGTGGCTCTAATTTTGAATGGTGCTACCCCACTTGCATTAAGTCCATGGCCTTATAGTTGAATGAGTAAAATCAGTTTGAAAATTGAGGGTTTGCTCCCTTTGTAGGGTCTAGGACTTTCCTTTTCTCGTTCAACAATATCTCCCTTCCATGATGTTGAGCGTTACGTTCGAAAATTGTGAAAAAACTTGAAAACATGTATGTGCCTATTAAATTTTGAACATGTCAAATGCTATGGTACTTTAAAAATTCATATAGAAAATATTTTTATATTTTATCTTTATTCGATATTCAATTATATATATCACTAAGAAAAAATGCGGAACTCTCTTGATTGAAAAACATAAAATAAGTACTGTGAATATAGGTTTCGATTTAGCTTTTCGTCTTGTCACCATGTGTATAAGCTATTCGATCTATTTCGACACCTCTAATTCGGGCTTGAACCTGAAATTTTGGGTGCCATACATGACACTTTAAAATGGGCCACATTTTTAACAAATATTGTACCTTTTAACTGACATAGTAATAAAAATTTTAAAGTTTAAAATTATTGTATATAACAAAAACTCTTTTTGTGTCCTACAATATTGAAGTTCCGTGCGGTCGCAGTCGCACCAACATCGTACCCCCTGCTCTAATTTGAATACAATTTTGTAATAAAAGATTTGTTCAAACTTTCGAATCTAACAAACCCAGAAAGGGTTAAATGGTGGGCCATTCTCAAAATGAAATATTAATCAAATTATTCACTTGTTGACCAAGAAAACGGAAATATAAAAAATATTTAATCATTCTACACGTACATCAATTTTTACATGATGTCATGTAACAACGCGTTATTTGACAGTTTAAAAATAAATAATTTTTCTACCAATCAAATTAGGACTGAGCTTGAAAACCACAGCCCGAAAACCGACTCGACCCGACCCAACCCGAAACAGATCGGTTCGGGCCGGTTTATGGTTTAATGCGGGTCGGGTCCGGTAAAATAAAATTAAAATAATTATGGGTCGGATCGGTTTGTGAGGCAAACGATCTAACCCATTGAAACCCAAATATCCCCCCCACACCCTAATTCCTCAAACCCTGGCTCCACAATCAACTCTTCCAAGAGTTCCCCTCCCTCACCCACCGTCCATGCAAGTCATTGACTCATACAAACCCATCAATTGCAGTAAGCATTCTGCCATTCTGGTAAAGCCATTATCATTTCTTTGGCCACCTCCTTCCTCTTCTCCACTTCGACTTGTGATGCCTATATCCCTTCATCTATGCGAATTGTCCCTCGCGAGCCAGCTGCGTCGTGGGCTCATATTTCTTCTCCTTCTCGTTGCTGTCATTTTTCCGGTCTTCGGGGAGTTGCCGGTTCAGACCACCGGGTTTGCCTTGTCCCATTGTTGTAACTGAGAAATGAAAACCTTGAGTTTGGCTTTTGGGGAATATTTAAGAGGGGGTGATCTTGGCTATCATGGTAGAACAAATGAAACTTGCTTTCTTTGGGCAATGTTGAGGCTTGTGGTGCTTGATCTGGATCCTAGTAATATCGTGGCAATTGGATTGATCGGGATACTCACATTAACAGTGGTGCAAGTTTTGTGGCAGCTGTTGAAGCCATTCATTTTTGTAACAAAATCATTTGAACTCGAGTAAAACCCTATGTTCTCAAGTTTTACATAAACGTACGCACTCAAACAAGTAAATTACTTTTGTTCTTCAAATAAAATAAGTAATTTTTATAGTCTCGAGGAAAATTATGAGTAGGAGAAGAAAAACATTTTGGAACAACTTGGATAGGATCTTTTCATTTTTTTCTTGAGGAATTTGCTTCTTTTGAAGGTTGAAATGAAATTAAAAACGAAAAAAAAAAGGGATTCTTCTAATCTTTTAAAGAAGGTCTCCTAACTTAAACCATTTCATTGAATTTCAGGATAGAAATTTTGAATAAAATCAAGAAAAATGCATCAACAAAATCCCTTCCACCTCCCCTCAAAATAGACGTCGCTTGCACACTGGAACACTCCGTTAGGAGGCAAAGGCCGCCGATATAGGAAAAAGTTTGACAATCGTTAGCATTCTGACGGTTAAATCAACTATCGAATGAGAGAAAGAATGAGTGCAAGAGACTTGAGGGAGATTTGATTAATGTTAGAAAACATACCTTTGTGTGAAATGAAATCACACGTATATATAGATAAGTGGAAGTGGGCTGAGTAGCGAGATGGACCCAAGTTCAAGCCCAATATGAAATTGTTTAATTAAATAAACCCCAATCAATTATATAGTCGATGCCACGTAATTTATAGGTGTAGTAATAGTCCCCCAAATCTGAGTTGTACATTCATGTATGGGTCGAACTTTGAAATTCAAGCTGTCAAGTAGGCGATATCTTATATATTGCCTAAAAAATATAAGTAGCTCTGATAAGCGAGAACTTACGAACTACCTCAAAAATAAGTGTCAGTCCCAAAAGGCGAGGACCTACGAATTGCCTCGAGAATATAAACCTCTCCAAAAAGTGAGGAGTTACTCAATGACGGACCCAACACAAAAGTTCAGTCCGGAAGGACGTTGACTGTCGACAATGAGCGTTCGTAAGAATGAGATCGTTTATTAATATTTAATTAAATAATAATGAAAATAAGACTAAGCTTAAAATTTTTTACTTACAAGCAAGTTTATTTAAGTAAAAAAGTAATTTTAAAATAAATATTTTTTATAGACCAATTGCTGTATCTTAAACTACCCCCTTTGAAAATCTCTGCTCCCTTTGAAAATCATGAAGAAGACAAGAAAATAAAGTAAAAGTTTAACAATATATTTTGTATGGAATTGTTACAAGAATAATACAAAGATTATTAGATTATCATTAACTTATTCAAATACATGAATTTCTGAAGAAAAATATATGTGTGCCATTTTCTCTCTTTTATTTTTCACTGCTCAAATTGTTAATGTTTCTTAATCAATCTCAACATTCTTTGTGGATCCAATTTTAAGGTCATTATGAGTGCAATTTCATATTTAAAAAAGGCCCAACTATATCGGCCCAAAATAAATGGGCCAAAATTGAAAAAAAAGGCCCACCTTTCCTGAACAGTACCTTCTTCTTCCCTGTCTTCTCTGCTTTCTCTTCTTTGCTCTCTACAACAGGCTGCACAATGACCCCGCGACGCCAGCTTTATTGAAGACTTCGACGGATCCAGCATGGGCGGCCGCGCCCCCTCGCCGGGTCCGTCCATGCTGGGTACGTCCCTGGAGTTACGAACTACCTCGAAAATATGTGTGCGAGCCTGAATGAGCGAAGACTTATGAATTGCCTCGAAAAGATAGATATTACATATATAATTTTTTGAAGTTTCGACAACATCTCCTCTATAATTTGGACTAAACCAACTTGTAATATACTACAATATATCCACTGTGCACACACAAAATAATTTTGGGGTCCAATTGCTCTTCTAAATAATTAGATGAAACTTGCTAGTGTGAAGCAAGTAATATGATGCATGTAAAATGATAATGTAGATGGTGTGGCATACATATTGACAGTAGTGAAAATAATATCATGACATGCTAGCAATGATGTGACATACGTACTTGGCATCAATAATATAATGTTTATGCTACCAGTAATAATGCAATGATACTAGTATCACAATAGTTCCCTAATTCTAAGTCGAATATTTATATGCAGGTCGGACTTGAAATATAAGCCACTGTGATGAAACTGATGCAGAGATGAGACTGAATATATAAGCAACGATGATAAGTTGATGTAGAGGCGATGCTCTGAATGTACGTAGTAGAGGTGATGCTTTAAATGTATAAATATAAGAGGCGATACTTGGACATAAGTAGTTGTGATAACCTCATATCCTCACATGAGGGTGGCACATCCATGTCAAGGGTTTCCTTCATGGTGTTTGATCCAATCATGGAAGGCTTCGTCTTCAATAGAAGCAAAGGCGACCCCTATGGGAGTGTCTTGCACCTCGCCTATCGAAGTGGATATCCTTGAAAGAGGTGACCTCGTGGGAAGGGTTACGCACCTCGTCAAGGGCTTCCTCTATGGTAGAGGGATCATCTATGGAGAGCATCATATTTAACAGAATCAAAGGCGACCCTTGTATGGGTGTCACGCGTCTCGCCTATCAAAGTGGACATCCTTGGAAAAGGTAACCTCATGGGAGATGTTATACATCTCGTCAAGGGCTTCCTCCATGGTGTAAAGTTTATCCATAGAGAGTATCGTCTTCGACGGAATCAGAGACGACTCATGTGGGGGTGTCACGCGCCTCGCCTATCGAAGTAGACATTCTTGGAATATGTGAACTTAGCTATCACACACTTTGTTAAGGGCTTCCTCCATGGAGAGCATCATCTTTGATGGAATTAAAGACGACCACTGTGAGGGTGTCACACACCTCGCCTATTGAAGTGGTCATTCTTGGAAGAGGTGACCTTGTGGGAGTATCACACACATCATAAAGGACTTCTTCTATGGTGTTTCATCCAACAATGGAAGACTTCATCTTCGTAGATATAAAGGTAGGCCCACCATTCACCTTACGAAGCGGTAAATAATATAAGCTCTCTGAAACTAAGTAGATGTGACATAGCCTAAGTTGAAGCAAAGCTTTGAAAGATATACAGATGTAATGCAATTGATGTAGAGACATGATGAGATCTCTGAAAACAGATATAGCCGTGTTATAGCTAATACAGAGACGTGACTCTGAGTATATAAGAAGCTTGTGATAAGCTGATGCAGAGGCATGATGAGCTCTCTTGAGACAAGTGCGGCTATAATGCAACATTTCGTATTTGTATGTAAATTGTAATTTCTGGTTCCCAAGAATGGAGTCCCAACCCAAACAAAACCAATAAAACCATTGGGCTTAATAATTAAATGGTAAGGGAACCAAAATAAGAGTCAATAGCTACAGGTGATATGAGACCCAAGAGAAAATAATGTAGCCCAAATTAAAATGATTGGCTTCCATCGAAGTCAATCAATTTATTAGTTCAAATAAGGTTGACCTTTTAATATGGACGTGGGAAAAATACATATCTTAGGTTTTTACTCTATACCACTTCAAAAATAAAAAAATAAGTTTCAAAAATCAGGTTTTTAAAATTTTTATTTATGAAATAATAAATTATTAAATCAATTTATTATTACATATTTAATTCTAACATAACATAATTATCCCATCCCACCTCCACCTCCACCACCCCTATAGCTCCGGGGACAATTCCAGCTACAGTTCCGGTCACAACTCTTCTTCGGCTATCGTTCGGCGGCTGCTCCGATTCCGACGACTATTCTGATGATCGTTCTACCGCCACTTTATTCTGACGACTGTTCCGATTTCGGCAAGTGTTCTAACTCCGGCGAATATATTAATGTCACATATCTATGCAATTTGGTCGCAACATAAAAAAATTTAGGTCACAATTCAAAATTTTCATAGGTTGTAATTTATTTATCGATCACAAATTAAAATTTTAAAAGTCATAATTATTCACCGAATTCAAATCATAAAATTTATAAGTCACACTACTTATTCTATGGTCACAAACATCACATTAATTGAACATAAATTATATTTAGGTAACAATTTGTCAAATTATTGATCACAATATAATAATTTTTAGGTTACACGGCATGTATTGGTCACAATCAACCAAATCAATTGTGACCATCACCAACTCATTTGTGACCACCACCAAATCATTTGTAACCACCACTTCGCTATTGCCTCACCAGCGGCATCACTACTGTCGTCGCCTAATAGCAACATCAACATCTCGAAATGAACACCACACCCTTCCCAATACCACTATCACCACCAAAAAAACCACCACCGCCACACACACGCACAGCATATTTGTCGCTGCCAACACGAACGCACGGTGAATCCCGACCCCCTTGCATCTCCACTACCATCGCCACCACTTCTTAGCAACAAAATCATCGTTTCAAAACATCGCAGCCAATGTCCTAACCGTCAACACCACCACCACCACCCTCACTGTGCCATCGCCTGCCTGATCCATCGCTAGATCTAACATAATCGCCGCTACCTAAACACCACCACCACAGCCCCCATCCACGACTAAAAACATAGCCCAGAAATCCCACACCAAATCGCGATGGTGCGGATCCCAACAATGACGGGCAGACTACCACCCGTTCCTATACCAGATCAAGGCAGTTCAGATTTCTCGACCACATCACAAACATAACTACGACCACAACCACCGCCGTCGCACGCACGCACATACACCCAACCATAGCACGGCAACCACACACACCAGCACCGCACAACTCCACAGCACTAATAAAAAAAAGATCTGGATCACGTAGAGCGCAGTCGCAACACGCTACGCAGAGCTTTCCCATCTGTGGGCAGAAGTACCGCGCCGCTGCTACGAGAAAGCGGCGGTTGAGCTTCCTATGCCGGAGTCCACTTTCATCAAAATGGAAGAGATAGAAGAAGGGATAGAGAGAGAGAGAGAGAGCGCGAGAGAAAGAAGATACGGTGGATTGAGAGAGAGAGTAAAAAAATAGGTAAATGATTAATCATTTCGTGATTATAACCTGATTTTTTAATAAACAAATTTTGGATCTGATTTTTGAAATTAGATCTTAAAACATAGGATTGGGTGTAATTTCCTCGAAAATAAATTTCCAAGGCTACTTTCACAATCTCTTGAAGCCCAACCAAGAATAGGTATCGATTAACTGATGGTAGTAACACGTGAAGCCAGCAAAGGTACCTCTGAACCTGTAGAAGCCTTTTCTATTTGCCACCAAAAAGTCTACAAAAAGCGGCTGAAATTAGAGATGGCAAAAAAATTCGCCCCGCCCGGACGGGTTAGCGGGGCGGGGTGGGGATTGCCGCCTCGCCACGGGTCGCGGGGCGGGGCGAGGATACCCCGCCCCGAACCCGCCCCGCGAAGTTAAATAAAAAAAAATAAAATTTGAACATTGTTTGTTTNGGCGGGGTGGGGATTGCCGCCTCGCCACGGGTCGCGGGGCGGGGCGAGGATACCCCGCCCCGAACCCGCCCCGCGAAGTTAAATAAAAAAAAATAAAATTTGAACATTGTTTGTTTTCATTGCTTAATTTGTATATTGATATAGTTATTTTAAGTATTGTTTGATTTGGATTATAAAATTTGGAATTTGTATTTAATTGAAATTTTTTGATTTTTTAAAAAAAAAATAAAAAAAATGCAAACGGGGCAAAGTTCCGCCGCGCCCCGCCTAAGGTGGGACGGGGCGCGGGGCAGGGCAGGGCGGGATGGGGGATTGGCGGGGCGGGGTGGGGTGAGGGTGCCCCGCCCCGTTGCCATCACTAGCTGAAATTGACCACCCATATAGACCACGCAACCTGTCTTCTTCCCCATCAAGGATTTAATGCTCATCGGTGAAAAAAAAAAAGCAACATGAACCATGGAATGAACGGTGGTAGCGAGAATTTTTCATGAGATGTCGTGATTGCTTCAATGGTGCTAGACCTTGCATTTTTGTTGTTTGCCACTTTAATCGATGGCAACCGTTATTGTGGTTACCTTGATAGTAGCCGTCAGAGGCTGTAGTGACCTTTGGTAGAAGTTACCCGAAGTCATAGCTTCTACAAAAACATGGCCAAATAACCAGCCATGGTGTGGTGGGTCTCCGTGTTTGTTTGAGATTTGAATTTTTGTTTTCCCCATTGACATCATCTTCTAATGACTGATTTTTTGTGGTTAGTTTCTTGGATATTTTGTAGGAAAAATCCTTGTCGAAAAATTCCTTTTTTTTTTAAATTTACTATTGCCCAAAAACAGATATTTGAATGCCAAAGATAGAAAATTTTGTTGTAAGAATGGATAAATGAGGGGTTCTTTCTTGACCTCGTCTACTGCCAGAACCAACCGAAATATTTTCAGCAACAAAAACTTCCTCGTCTTTTCATATTTTCCTCTTCCTTCTTTGGTTGTCGACTATGCTAATTTTTTCAGTAGAAAATCGCCCGAAAAAATCTCTTTTTCGTTGACTTTTTGTGAATATGGTTAATGTAATGATTTCCCACATATGACGTCAATTGGAAAATGGGCCACCACATGACCAACAGAAAGCAACTTCACGCATATTCTTCCGTGCACACTTGGCACAAAGGTCAGTCACACGTGGTCATTTCCAATGGTGGTGGTCGGGGCCACAAACACTCCGATGATCAATATCTATGAATAATATTGTTCTTTTCATTTCCAAGCTTAATGTCTTGGAGGGTTAATTACCCCATTAGTCACTGAACTTTACCAAAAGTTTCCACCAGGTCACTGAACTTTAAAAACTACATGATTAGTCACTGAACTTTCGAAAATGCAATCCCATTAGTCACTGTACTTTAAAAATCACCCCATTGGACACTGAACTNTTCCAAGCTTAATGTCTTGGAGGGTTAATTACCCCATTAGTCACTGAACTTTACCAAAAGTTTCCACCAGGTCACTGAACTTTAAAAACTACATGATTAGTCACTGAACTTTCGAAAATGCAATCCCATTAGTCACTGAACTTTAAAAATCACCCCATTGGTCACTGAATTTTGCAAGAGTTTCCCAAATGGTCACTGAACTTTGCAAGAGTTTCCCAGATGATCACTAGATTTTTTTAAAGTTCAGTGACCAATGAAGTGATTTTTTGAAAGTTCAGTGACTAATCAAGTAGTTTTTAAAGTTCAGTGACTTGGTGGAAACTTTAGCCAAAGTTCAGTGACTAATGGGGTAATTAACCCTGTCTTGGATCGGCTATCTTTCAGCATTTTTATTTTTTAATTTGATAAATGGTTGGACGATTTCAAACTGTTTTTGACAATTCAAACCTATACCAAACTACTACGAAGCAATTTGATTTGGTTCAAAACTAACATGTTGACATGTCCATGTAGACCCACATCAACTGCTTCAATTCGATTAAAGGTTTAGTAGTTTTTTTGTTCGCTCCTAATTTGTCATTTCCAACTTTGTGATGTCTCCTATGTTTCAACAATCACAAACTAAATTTTGTATTTACTCAAAAATGATTTTGAAAATTAGAGTTTTGCTAGAGACAAGGCCTTATTGCGCATATGCCTAGGCAAAACTCTAAAAATTAAACGTATAACGAATGTCTGATCGCATGTGATAGTCAGGAGGTAGGACATAGGGTGTGATAGGAAGATGAATCATTTTCTTTTTTCTTCTTTTTAATTTTTTTT
>CAIGRQ010059381.1:0-11059 GCA_903798375.1 Fraxinus sp. D2006-0159 | reverse complement strand
AAATAGATGGAAATAGGGGGATTCACGATTCCAATACAAACATCTACATATTAAATAAATACTTTACTTGTTATTTTTAGTTTAAGATTAGTATAAAATAATATACAAACAATATCTTTCAATTTCATCATATTTCGAATTTAATAGTAGCTTTTAAACTAAAAATTAGACATTATTCCTCGTGGGAATAATACTCTTAACTCACATATTTTATTACTTGTACAACGATTTCGTACGCTTGCGAATTATGAATTTTTTTTTAAGATTAGGTTGAGTATGTACAAAGACTTTGAATCCCCCTTATTAAACCAGTTTAATACATATGAATATCATGATAATATTTATTCATTTTTGTTGATCAATATTCCTAAGTTTTTTGGTAATCTATTTTGAATAGAATGAAATATATAATCTCTATGATCTTCCTGTATCTTTATGAAAGATGTGAATATGAAACCAATCTTTAAAACCCTAGAAAATTTATTGAAATCATGCAAGGGATAGGGTATTCCAGGGGCGGACCCAGACCATTTGTCTTATGGGGTCAAAAATAAGAATTCAAAAATATTTAGAAATTCATAACATTTATAAAAATAAGTCAATACGCTATTACAATGTAGCCTACGCATTTTCATACTGTGAAAACGTCGTACAATTACATCGTTATCAGTATTGTTAAATACATCGTTTTAAATATATGTAACCAAACTATCATTTAACTATTGATCTCCCATCCCACTACGCAGTCGATTCTTGACAATCTCCATGCCTATTAAAAAAAAAATTCAATACATAAACTCTCTGCAGCTCTGCTTACACATATAACTAAAATTCCCAATTTCCCAATAACAGAAATTAGCAACTAAAATAATAAAACCCCTTTGACTTGGAGAAATCCAATAATTCTCAAAAAACTTACATGCTTAACCGGTTAACATAATCAATCATCATCAGTTTCTTACTTTATATAATACCACATTGGCTAATTTAATTTCCTTCTTCAAACGCCAAATCATTGCCCAAGAACCCAATCTACATTTCCGTTTCCTCTTTAATTTCCATTGACTTGGGCTAAAAATTCAACATTTATAAATTATTATATACATATAAACAGATTTTGTACATATAAACAGATTAACAGAAAATGCATACATGATAGTATCAATAAAAATGCAAGAAAGGAACAAGAAAGTACTCCACAGTCCAATGTCCATATACCCATAATAAATAGAAAAAGCAATTCGAGAAAATTTGATAACACACGTTACACACCTAAAAGGGAGAATGGCGGACTCGGGACTTCGGCAGTTCGACGGATGCAGGGGAAGACTGATTAAAGAAGAAAAGGTTACAAGGCAGACTTCAGCGATTTTCTTTTTGAACACTTCAGCGGTAAACAATTTCGGTTGATTCAGGCGAATTCAAATTGGAAGAGAATCCGAAAATGAAATGAAGAAAGTCAAAAACCGTGCACAGGTATTAGGTATAGGTTTTGGGAATGGGGTTTAATTTTGTCTAAATAACAAAGTGGGTTCGGCCCTGAGCAAATGAGAATAGGGTTGGAGCCTGGAGGGTTTTCAAATTGGCTACTGGGTTGGAGGGTGTTCAAATGGGCTAAGTGTAAGGTTAAAATATATATATATATATTTGTGGGGTCATTTGACCCTACATGACCCCATGTGGGTCCGCCCCTGGATATATCTTTGTCTTGTATTGAACCTCACTACAATTGTTATAACATGCCAAATTTCTATTCCTTCTCCCGAGTGACAATAGAAATCACATAATAATTCAATTAGAAGATAATTAATTGAATAACATTAAATTATATAACAATCATCCAAGAATAAACACATATTAGGCATCAAAATATTGAAATTATATTAAAAGTTCATGACAAGTGTTCATGTAACAACCCGGACGTTGTGCCCAAGCCGTTATATCATACATAATGTCCGCTTTGAGTAACTGCCATCTTAATCCCTTATCAATTCACCTACTGTTGTATAAGTATTAGATGCCCCTTATCAATAAATATTATATACGAACCCAGGCAACCTCTTTAATTGCTGCTAGTTGAATTTTTGGATAGATGTAACGGTTTATGAGCTTGTTTGGTTTAGATTTTTTTGGAGGAAGAATTGATTTTGAATAGTGATATGATGGGAAATGTGTGGTTGAAAAAGAAGAAAAAAGTATTGATGTGGTGTAAAATATTATTTTATTGAAGAATGTGTGGTTGAAAAATGAGAATTAATTTACTGTAAAATTGTAAAATCCAAACCAAACAGGCCCTATGTAAAGAATATCATTCTAGTCGTACCATGCTTATTCAGTAAAGGAAACTTTCTTGTATCTTGAAGACATGCTTGTTGAGGCCTTTAAAATTTGATTTCTCCAGGGTACTAAGAAATTATGGAAAGCAGATGCAAGCAACTAGTATTCTATATCATCATGTAGGCTCTGGGTCTCTTGTCATTCATAGCAATTGACAAAAGGATTCTGGGACGATGTTGAAACTGCCTGATCCTGCTTAAGTGACCAAAATCTACAAATGGAATGATATCCACTTGCATGAGTCAAACGAATGTGCTTTTAACTTAATTTTAGGTTTGACATGCTAAATTTAGATTGCTTTTACACTATACTAAGGCTTTGATGTTATAACAGAGTACACAATCTGTTGGAAATAATAAATTGTTTAACTATTACAACGTAGAAGACCATATTTCTAAAAGGAAATATTGTGTCTTAATCACACAATTAAATATTAGGGAAAATAATCCCACAGTGTTGTGTCATTTAAAATTGACTTTTGTTTTATCAATTTCTTTGTATTCCATCAGAGATAAAGAAATTCCGTTAACACATGGCCTCACAATGGAAAACAAATAAAAATGTCCAAGAAGCTTTTGAGTTATTTGTTTTTGTTATTGATTGAATTGTCACAATTCCTGATATTGTCTATTGGTAGGCTGATATTATTTTCAAAGTCAACAATCCGTAGTTGTACTTGTGATAATCAATCAGACCTCCTACTTGCTTACATAGTAGATTTTGTGTATTTTATTCTTCTGAAGAATAATAATAATATAGGAGTAGAATGGGTTTTAAATGTTATTCTTCTTTTGTGTGATTACTCATTCTTGGAAAAAGTTATGTCACATATTTTTACAGATTTTATTTACTTACTTAGCGCCTGTTTGTTTCCGGTTTTAAGCAGAATTCCTACCGTTGTCCATGGAATTGAACTGCAATGTTTGACTAGGTTCTCTCATAGTGGGCCCCAGTGTTTTGAAAAAAAGGGTAAGAATTTTGATTTTTTTGTTAAAAGAATTTGAAACAGGCGGGGGCTTAATATATCTGTTGATTTTCAACCGTCAAACTTTGAGAAATCAATTGTCAAACCGTGAGCAAAAGTGTACATGTTTTGCAGTAGCCACTAACTAAATGGTAAGCGGTTCAACCAGAATCTTTGATCTACGAATTTTATAGTATATCTTATATAATATGATATATTTTTCCAGTGTTCTAAAATGCGCCAAGAAAAATATTAGGATAAGTTAAATTAAAATTATCTTTCTTTATTTTAGTCTACTAGAAATCTAGAAAATATTTTAGGACATCTTATACTAATTCTCTTTCCGTTTATAATGATGATTATTAGGTAAGAATTAATTCCTATTTTAATAATTACTTTACCTATAAGTAAGGTAATAAATCAAGAAAGGAGTTAAACTTTGAAAAGTTATTTTCATCGAGACAAGAGTGTAAACGGTGTAGCCGCCTTCAAGAAGTACACACGACGTAATGCTTTATTGAAGATTTTCAAAGTTAATGTTTTCTTCACGCTTTTGGAGAATACAAAAACAAATTGGTGTTTAGTGTACAATCTTATATTTTGATCAAGCTATTTGGCGTAGAGTTAACAATTTTGATCCTTAATTCCAATTTATGATTAAAGCCGAATACAATAGGGAAGCGGGGATAAAGTCAAGATCAATGAGTTTGATTCAACTTCATCTACAAGTCAAAAGAAGATTAAAAAAAAAAAAAAAGGAGTGTTCTTAGTTCTTTTGATTATTCTTTTGATAATTTTGCGAAATTAGAAAAATTGGATACTATTGCATTTTTGATTAATTTATTAAAGAATTGTTTGACCCATGGCATGGGGGCCGTGGATGTTTCTGTTTGGGATTTACAACGTTATATATGGTGCTTGTGTACGAAGTAGTTTTTAAAATTCTGTATTTCATTTAAACTTTAATCACGAATGCAGCAACATTTGAAACTGGTTATAGACGGTTGTGAGTCACAACTTGTGACTAGTGTTTGTCCAAAATTATAAAAGTTAAACGAAACTAATTTTAAATTTACCTAGGTTTTAGAAATTTCACTCATTCTTTTACCTTAAAAGCAATTATCTGATTATCTGTATTACGACATGTATTTTTTTATGCTTAAGCTTTTCAACAATCACATTTAGATGCATCTTATGGCTGCAACGGAGATAGAATTACAACTCTTGCGGCATATTTCATTTTCCCCTCAAAAAAGAGATCAATTAGATTTTGAAATTGCTTAATTACATTTGCTTAGCTTTTCAATTCATCCACTGGTGCCAAATATGCATGGATTCTTCATGCTTGAGTTTGTAGTGTTTACTTGCAAGTGAGGATATTGTTTTAAGCATACATGCTTATCTTGTATGATGGGAAAATAGGTTGATATTGTGCCCTTGTTTCATCCTTATTTTTTCAAAATACATTTTTCTCTCTATTCTTTTCAACTGCACATTCTCCATCAATCTACTATTCCAAAATGTATTCTTAAAAAATAACGGGGCTTAAACAAAATAACGTGAAGCAATAATCTTTTAGTTACATGGGATCGGTGGTAGCCTTTCTAAGTTTAGGATCATAGTTATGTTTTATTTCGTAATTAAACACTAATTCAGTTGCATGGATTCACATTGTAAAATGATTTTGCTATTGATGTGAGAAGACAAATATACTCAATTGTTTCCGATTTAGGGGTAGAGCCAGGAATGTTATAAATTGCTCTACATTGAGGACAATGTAGAAATTAATTTGACATGCAACAAATTTTCTTCGTGACTAAGCTGCCATGTAATCAATTTGACATTGGATTAAAGACATTTTTCATTAAACTATTTTTTGGAATTACACTAGGGCTGGACATGACTCGGTTCGATTCGATTCGATTCTCTTCAGAACCGAACCAATCCAAAACTTTCGGGTATTTAATAAATGGAATCGTCGGGTCCAAATATAATTATGAAATCGTTCAGGTTCGGTTCGGTTTCGTACCATAATTAATTTTGTAACATTTACAGTAACGCTACATAAATACAACTAATGACATGTTCATTCATAATTTTTACAAATTAACGTAGCTGTCCAATAATATTAATTCAATGTATATAAATACCAAAAAGTAGATACTAATATTAAAATATCGATGATCCATATCAAAATCGATTTGAGAATGGGGATGTAGATTTTAAAATTATCAAATGATTTGAATTTTTACGGGAGTGGGTATACTGCTTACCAAATGAAATTGGAATGGAAAGGGGAAGTGGAAAGATAAGGCTCAAATGTTGGGCTAACAAAAAATTAATAATTGGACAAAAAAATAAAAATAAAAATTTGAATTTAGAAATTGGGTTCGGCTGGGCTAGCTGAGCATGGACTTGGCTGATTTGTTTAAGTGAAAATTACATCGTTCCCTACTTTTCAAGATCTATATTCTAAAATCAGATCTGAAGTTTTAATTTTCAAAAATAAGATATTTTTTAATTAGATACATTATAATTATATATACATAATTAAACATTTAATTATTAATAATAATATTTTAAAACTAATACCCAAGCCCTAATTTTATCTCACTCCTTTCTCTCTCGACATCTCTATCCCTTCTCTCCCTCCTTTCTCTAAAGCGCCGATCGAGCGCGACACCACATACACCACAGTGACACGAGCGACGATAGCGGCATAATCCCATGTAAGGAGATCTAAGGGCGGCGGGTGGTTTTCAACAGGGCGATGATGAATCTGCTTGGGGTGTGGTGGTGGCGTTGATGCTTTTTTGTGGTGGTGGTGGTGATGGTTTTGGTGTTTGTGCAGGTAGAGGTGCGGTGGTGATGTTGGAGCAGAGTTCGGGCGTTGTAGTGTATGTGGTGATGTTGGAGGTAGAGTTCGACACTTCTGGGCACTGCTGCGAACTCATAGCAAAACCTGATTGCTGGAAGTCACGAAAGCGTCGCAGTTGGGTCGTGGTGGTGCTCGTGGTGGTGGTGTTTTGGTGGCTATGGTATGCCTGCCGTGGCCGGGGATCTGCAGCTCCACTATTTGATGTGGTTTTTGGGTGTGTTTTCAGTTGGTGGTGGATTCGGCATTGGGGAGGTGGTGGTTTGGCACTATTGACCATGGTAAGGTGGTGATATGCGGTGTTGGGTGAGGAGTCGGTCGTGTCGGCGTGATAGGGTTGGAGGTGACACTGATTATTTTGTGAGTGGTTATTGGTGAGTGTGATTGTGATTGTGATTGTTGGTGGTCGTGATAAGTTTGGGTGTGCATGCGGCAGTTGGTGTCAGCCGTGCCGGCGATATGGGGTTGGAGGTGACTGTGATTATTTTGTGCGTGTAATTGATTATGACCAATTAAAATTGTGACTTGACTCACTGTAATCGAGTTGTGACCAAAAATAATGCATGACCAATTAATTTGAGAATGTCACCAATAAAATAAATGAGTTGTGACAAATAAAATCTTGGATTTGTCATCGATGCATAATATGTTACCTAAAAATTGTTATTTTGACTCAATTTATTAAGTTATAATCGAGTTTAGTTGTGACCAATAAAATGTTGGATTTGTCATCGATGCATAATATGTGACCCAAAAATTGTTACTGTGACTCACAATTTATTAAGTTGTAATCGAGTTGTGACCAATAAAAATGCTAATTTTGTGTCGATGAATAAGTCGTGACTTATAAAATTTTCTATTTGTGACAGAGAAATGTCTATAAAATTCTTGATTTGAGACCATAAAATAAGTTTTAACCAATAATTTGATAAATTGTAATGGATTTGCAATGAATAAATGAGTTGCTAAAGTTACAGTTTACTGGTCACAGATTTGAGTTCACAAGTCACGATCATTTTGTATAGGTCACAAATGCATATAGACGTATCACAAATCAGCGTGATAAATTAATTTGATAGTTAACTATGACTAATTAATTCATCGTTAAGGTCATAGATCATTGTCACAGGTTTTAGTTCACAAGTCACGATCATTTTTTATAGGTCACAAATCAATATAAACGGGTCATAAATCAATATTAACAAATCACATATGTTTGTAGAGTCACGGTTCAAAAATACAGGTCACAATTTGCCGGAATAGTTGTCGGAACGATCATCGACATATCGTCGAAATTGGAGTAATCGCTGGAACGGTCATCGAAATAGTCGTCGAAATCAGAGAAGTTTAAAAATTGTTTTCTTATTTTTAAAATGGTATATAGTAAAAATAGGAGAAATAAATTTTTCCCTTTGTTTAATTAATTCGCAAATTTGTTTAGAAAAAATTAAAATAATTTAATTAATTCAATATAAAAAATTAAAGAACTTATTTAGATTCGGTTCTTGGTCTAGAATCAAAAATCGACACTAACTCATCGGTTCTCGATTCAGATACCCGTTCGGGTATTTAACTTATGATTCGGGCTCGGTTCGGTTCGGGAGTTTTGTCCAACCCTAATTTACACATTATGAAAGTGTATTTATGGCAAGGAGTTTTCACGTGTATTGTTCGCAAGTTGTCCGTTCTATTCAAGAGTACCTAGAATGGATAAGATGGAAATTGAAAGCCCACACTAATTTATATGCAGTCCGTGGAAGGAGTGAAAAAGTAGAATTCAGTGTCTTAGATCAATGGTTGGAAGTCCTGTCCTCATCTCCACTCCTAGTATGATATGTTTCTAGTTGATTCTATCATTGTTATTTAATATGTGCATTGAAAAAAAAAAATATGGATGTGCTATGTTCTTGCAGGGGAGACAGGAAGGACGTACGAGAAGCTAATGTTGATAAAGTACATCCGTTTTCACAGTTCACATGTTCATTTAATGGAGCATTTGGATGGAAATGGACAAAGAATATGTTTTAAGCAATAAAAAGGGAATTAAGGGTGAAAATGTCAAAAATTGAAAAGTAGAGACGTTTTACACAATAAAAGTGAAAAGAAGGAATGTTTTGTGCTAATTATCCAAATGTTTTTGGAGCTTGTCCATGACAACCCCAAACAATGAAAGGAAAAATTATCCTTACGCCCCTCAATGGGAAGGCAAGTAGGCTACTAAAAATTTGTCAAGTAGCCATAAAGAAATCTGCAGCCAAGAATACATTTTTTTTTTAATTCTGGTGGTGTAAATATTGACAAATTATGTTTGACTGCCATGATCTTTTTTTGATCGATTTGTCGCACGTATCATCTTTGGTTCTGGTGTAGGGCCACGTTTCTCTGTGCCCTCTTTCGTTCGATAATAAAGCTATTTGTACAAAGTTGAGATACAAAAGTTGGCTTACAAAGTATGTTGACAAAATCCTGATTGTTGATTTCAATTGATTTAAAAATCTGTTTTTAAAATGATTTACTTTGTACATGTAGCATAACTCATGGTTCCAAGTCAAACTCATCTTTCATCAGATTTCTGACTTCTTTCATCCAGATATTGTCTACACCTAGCAAAATGTTTAGGCTATAGAAGAGACTAGTGATACAATACACTAACATAAATAAAAAATATGATAAAGATATCACAAAGTTTCAAGTTCTTAAAAACACATAACAGAATGTGATCGAATTGCTACTGGATGAGGGAGGAAGTAGATTGTTGAAGAGAAATTAAAATTTTGTATTTTGAACTTTTTACTATTAAATATACATTGTATTTTAAATTGTGTGATTGAAAAGGTTAAAAGTATAAAATGTACATTCATCTTGTCCAATGCAATTTAATTAATTTATCCCTAAATGTCAATGGTGCTAGCTCTTAACTGTGCGTACGAGCAAACGAAGTAACCTACTAGATGGGTATGAGTGTATGATGGTAGCTGGCTATCACTTTAAACACTATTCTGGGGATAGACACGCTTGCTCCTAAGATCTTCCAGCACCATTTGTAGGAAAGAAATCTAAAAAGTCTTTTGTCCATTTATAGTGCAAGGAAAACTAGAAAAATGGAGCTATTAAGGCCATATGCATCATGTTTGATACGTAGAACTTTACAGATGAACAACATTTTAGTGCAGATTGTTAAGAATTATGAACCCTGACATTAACATCAATAAAATAGTATTAAGGAAAAAAGACACAAACGAACATGCAAGATTTATAGAAATTCACCTCAATATGAGACTACGTCCTCTTCTATTGTTGCAATAATTTATTATGATTAAAAAAAAAATTATAAGAGAAAAATTGCACACCATATTTTCTCTAATATCTCTGTTTTATAATGATTATATAAATCCTAATGAGAGTAGAGTTAATAATTACGCTCTATAATTTAACATATAAATGGTTTGCATAACTTATTGGGATTTGATGGTTTACTAAACAAGACCTATTTAATACTTTCAATCTTGTAGAGTCCTATTAAACTTTATGAAATTTTAAACTTTCAAACTTGAAAAGCTAACTACTTTATTGTCAATATCTTCTAGGGCTGTCCGTGAGTCGGTTCGGTTCTACTCGATTTCAAAATTTTTGGATATTTAATAAATGGAACCGTCGGGTCCAAATATAATTATGAAACAGTTCGGATTTGGTTCGGTTCAGTTCGATTCCGTACCATAATTATATTTTTTAACATTTACAGCAACATTATATAAATATAACTAATGACAGTGGAAATTGCTTAGAGTTTCAGGAGAGAAGATATGCCTTAGAATTTTATCTCATTTAAAAGTTTTAAATTTAATGACAAATTCAAATAGTCACATAGTCGTATCAATTATTAAGATATGGCGAAGGTCCATAATCTTTACAAAAACTGCAAATGGATCACAAACTCCACTGTTTCTTGTCTTTAAAATGGCTAATAGGTTTTAAAATGATTAAAATTATGAAATGATCTGATTTATTTAATTAATTTGTTAATTTATTTAGAAAAAATAAAATAATTTAATTAATTCAATGAAAAAATTATTTAGTTTCGCTTGTTATTCGGTTCTTGGTCTAGACCCGAGACCCTATCCAAGTCCATTAGTTCTTGATTCAGGTACTCGTTCGAGTATTTAACTTATGAAGAACCGTTGGGTTCGGATCAGGTTCGGTTCAAGACTTTAGGACACCCCTAATATCCTCTATGTCAAATCACCAAGAAAATTAATAATGCGGAATAAACCTCAATTCTCTGGGAATAATTCTTTAATACTGAATCTTAATTCCGGATCTTGAATCTTGATTATTAGCTCTTTGGTTTTTGAGTTCTTGATCTTGATTTTTACTTTTTACTCCATAATCTTGATCGTCTTGTTTTTCAATTTAATTGCTACAATCCTTCTTCTTGATTCTTGATTTTTTCAATCCTTGTTCTTGATTTTGGGTTTTGGATCTTCCTCTTCAATATGATTTCTCTTGTATTCTTGTGTTGATGTAATGATACAAAGAATAAGAAGTCGCATATGAATTGTGGACCATAACCATATATATACTTTTCATATGTATTTGGCTCATGGTCAAATACAATCCTAATGGATCTGATCTCTATATATAATTCGGCACACACATTTTATTTATATGTCATAAACCCAAAAATTTAATTCTTTATTAGATTACTTTAGTTGTGCTCAACTTTAAGATAGTTTTATACACAATTAATTACATATGTAGGCCCACAATGACAAATTAATAAATCTAACAATTTCACACTTGGACTACATATGTTACCTTATAAATGTGTATAACTTTATGACGTCAAAACTTTTGTTATCATAACCAAAAGTATCTCCGAACAA
>CAIGRQ010059347.1:0-17220 GCA_903798375.1 Fraxinus sp. D2006-0159 | reverse complement strand
ATAGAACCAGATATTATAAGTTACATTTTCAAAAATCAGATTTTAAGCTTGTTTATACAAAAATTAGATGAAAATTTAATATTAATAATACTTTTATAAAATTAAATTAATTTATAAGCAACCCTACCTTCACATCCTACCTCATTTCCTCAAGCCCTAAATTTTCATTTCCTCTACCTCTAATCTGGCTCGTCAATGACACCGGCATGGCACCGACGCTCACAGCGACGAACGTTGCTCGCTGTTGTAGAGCCAATATGCTGGACTTTTGCTTTGTTTGGTGGTTTGATTGCAGCGCGACCTCGATCCGATATGTAGTTTTGTTTTGTACAGTGATTTGAGCGTTGCCTCGATTTGTTCTAATGGAGTGGTGGTTTCTACATCGGCTCCTCGATTGCATCCACGCTGGGTGGTCTGCGACGTGAGGGACAATGACACTATAAGTAGCGCTGCATCATTATGCAATGGTGATCTCTGTGTGTAATAGAAAAAATGATGAAATCTATGGTAGGCGGTGGTGATTTGTGTATACGGTATTGTGTAGTGGTGATCTGTAGCGGCGATATTGTTGCATAGTGGTGCTGCGCTGCAGATCGCACTTGTATCGGCCTAGATGGCCGCTGCAGCGGCTGAGATCGTAGCTGTAGCGGCACAGATCATGGAGATGATGATGACTTTTTTTTGTTGTTGGATGGGTGTTGGTAGTGGTGGTGGTGTGGTGGTGGTCCGATGGTTTTAATGGTGTTTTGGTGGTGGTGGTGGTGGTGCATTTCTGTTGTTGGTGTTGGTGTTTACGGGGCCAAGACGGTGGTGTTGTGTTGGTGGTGGTCACAAATAATTTGGTTGATTGTGACCAATAAATAATATGTGATTAATGAAATAGATAAATTGTGACCAATAAATACTGTGTGAACTACAAATTTATTAATTTGTGACCAAGAATTTTATAAATGTGACCTAAATATAATTTACGATCAATTAATTTGATATTTTGTGACCATAAATAAGTTGTGAGTTATAAAATGTGTGATTTGTGATCAACAAATAATGTGATTATCAATTTGATAGATTTGTGGCCGATGAATAAATTGTGACGTATAAATTTTTAATTTGTGACCGGAGAGCATATTATGACTTATAAATTTTTTGAATTATAACCGTAAAATAATTTGTTCCATATGAAAATTGTGATTTGTGACCAATATGTCAATTATATGAAATTTGTTACCAAATTATATGGAATTGTGACCTTAATATATTTAATTAATTTATAAATAAAATTTAATAAACTATGAGATTTGAAATTTTAAACTTATCGCTGAAATTTAATTGGTAAAACCAAACATCTTAGCTATGAAATCTTCCATTTTCTTATTTAAAAGAGAAAAATGCTTTAAAAGAGGGACTGTTTGTTCTTGATTCTCTAATTCTACAGTAAATTATTTCTCATTTTCAATCACACATTCTTCAATAAAATAATATTTTTCATCACATTAATAATTTTTTCTTCTTTTTCAATCATACATTTCCCATTATATCACTACTTAAAATCAATTTTTCCTCCAACAAATTCCTACCAAACAAGCTCCAAAACTCATTTCCCAATTGAGGTAGCTGCCCACAGCTCTGCTTGGTGGGTCCAAATGGAATTCTGAAACTTGAGTGATTGAGTGAAAAATATATATAATTGAATAATTGATCCATTTGGAGGTGTACGTGTAGTCAGTCCAGTCGATATAATGAATGGTAAATTCGTAATAAGCCGAAATTGTAATGCAGTACTTTCTTTTCTTGATACTTCCAATGCGACTCTTTTCTTCTACTATAATCATAATCAAAAGAAACTCCGACACATTAGTCCACGACTCCACGTTATACTTCTCCATCCCACCCACCTCCCTCCACCAATTCTTCTCTCTCAAACACACGAGAACCACGCCACTGGTGAGTCTAAAATTACCTTGAAAAGGGCTACTTAATTTCTTAATTTTCTTGATTGTCTGGTGCTTTATGTTTGTGAGTTACTGGATTCAATTGGGTTGTTCTTTTCTTATGTGGGTTATGATTTTTTCTTCCTATTGTTTCTTTTTATAGTTTTCAAAAATTCGTTATATGAGTGCTCAATTTATGATTATCGGCTGTAATCTGGATCATAATTCTTGAAGGTTTCTTTCTCTTTTTTCTTGTGGAAAGCAGATTTTTGGTTAAAGGCTAAGAATATAACACCACATTGACTTTCTTGAATCTTTGCAATAAATGTACGACTTTTTTCCCTAGTTTTTGCCTATTTCTGCTGATAAAGTAAGAGAATTTCATCTAGCAGCTTGTAGTGAAGTGGTGTTAGTATTGATCATCAAATGGCTGAGGTGATTGGTCCAAGATTGTACAGTTGCTGCACTTGCAGAAATCATGTCGCACTTCACGATGATGTCATTTCTAAAGCATTTCAGGTTAGAGACTACCTATCTATTCTGTTTCTTGACAAAATTTGCTCCGCATTGCTGGAATTGTTTTTGGTTTGCCTTTGTTCTGAGGCAAAGATAAAAATTAATACCTTATTTATTCATCAGAAGACTTGAGGAAATCGGGACATTGAAATTGAGGTTTTTTTCACTATTTCTTTTTCATTTCTGATTGGATTTCTTTCAAAGTTCAGGCACATCTTTATCAGAATGTATGTATTGTATTAGAATCCAGGAGGATAGGATGAAATTGGAAGGTCTATTTTTCTTTCTCTGCTTCTAAACAATGAAACTGTAAAAATCCATGGAGGAAAAAACTGAAAGAACATAATTAACTTGTTCTAAAAGTATAGTGAATTGACCGGTTCTAAGTTCTAATTCTGTACTGCAAAGGAAATCTAAAATAGAATAGAGAAATGGAAAAGTGATTAGAATACAGCTTGTTTTATTTCGTGGTTTATGTTTCTGTTGTGAGCTTAACACTGCCTATAGCCATTGCTAGATAATCTTACCAACAACTATTTGTTATTTGACTATAGGGAAGAAATGGTCGGGCATTTCTGTTCTCCCATGCAATGAACATTTCCGTGGGGCCTAAAGAAGATAGGCAGCTTATGACTGGTCTCCACACAGTGGCTGACGTATATTGCTCTGATTGCCGTGAGGTATTGGGCTGGAAGTATGAAAAAGCTTACGAGGAGACGCAAAAGTATAAAGAAGGAAAATTTATTCTGGAGAAGTCAAAAATTGTCAAGGACAACTGGTAGTTGATGATAAAGTCTTTGGTTTGCCATCTTTATCTTGGCGTAAGTCATCGGAGTTCACATATGTTAATGCTGTCAAAAACATCGTGATCAATTCATTGTTTATCCTTGTTCATATGTGCTATTTTATGGTGTAAAATCTTGTTAAAGATGGTGGAATTTGTGAATAAATTTGTCTACATTCTATTTTCCTTTGATATTTGAGTGCTTATTGAGTGACATTAATCACATTAATTGTTTTTTAGCAATTTTATTTTTAACTACGTCTCTTGATTATTGGAATATGGTGATGTAGACAAAGTTGCATTGATAAGTTATTTGCTGCTAAGGATCAAATTATGGCCGGTTCCATTCCAGGTCATGGCTTTGTTAAGTTTGTTATTCTTCTAATTGAGTTTTATCCATCCCTCTTAGTCTTGAAATTCGCCTTGCTCTGAAATAAACCTTAGTTGGATCCAATGGTGCATAGTTGTAAGTGATTATAATAGGTGAAATTAATTGAATATCAACACACTAGAATGCATGTTTGATATACAAAAATACCAAAATATGATTTATGCACTGCATATTATATGAATCATTATGATAGTGTGTATATGTTTGTAAAACGCGACAATATATGAATGATATGGACAGGGGGTTAAACTATAAGCATGAATTCTTCCCATGATAGTAGAGTGAAATATCATATCATTCAGATATTTAGTAGGAGATTTGTATATTGAGAACGTGTGGGAAAAAGTTATGGTTACATCTATAACTAGATATCCATTTTGGAAGTTGATTTTCATGAAACCCAATTCACAGTATATGACAGGTGGAAGGATTATGTGGTCAATGGTACTGCCATTTTTTTATCTGCCACGACGAATTAGTTCCTTCCTTGAGGGTAATGCACGTTGCACTATTTTTGAACAGCTTCAAAATCCATATGGTTTTGTCTTGTCCTTCAACGTCTATGTATCTATCTGCAAGAAGTTGTTCACAAGCTTTAGCAGCTGTTACCTAGGAACATTTGTTATCGTGCTCTTTATAGTCACTTTACCATGTATGTCTAGACTTTCTCGAGTTAAAAGTCAGGCTATGGTTTAGTCTAGATTTTCCAACTTTTGAGGAAATGTCTTGAAGAATTCATAACCAAGAAAAAGTGCAGCACATTTTTGGGATGAATCAACAGCCATAATGTAAAGGTTAATGGTCTTTTCTGTTATTCCTTTTGCATATTGATTAGGGTAGACGTGTATCGATGAGATTAAAACCCAAGTTTCACCTAGCCATTGACTTCCTCTCCGACTGAAAGACTGACCAAACGTGAAAACGGAAAAAACATGGGACTATTCTTGTTGATTTTTGTGAACCGTCATATAGAATACATGATGGACATAGTTAAGGGTAGCCAAACTTGACTGAGTTGGACATATTTGGTGAGTTAGTGAACACATTCTCGTGATAAAAAGTGAGGTACCAACACCAAATTCTCTCAAGAAGTTGGAAAAGTAAAGTCTTTAACCGTTGAGGTTGATATTGTCTATGAATTACTAGTATTTTTTTATTCAACTTTCTTAGGATATGCTATATACCATTGGATCCCCCCTCTTGGAGCAGTCATCCTAAGGATATTAATTTGACTCGTCGGTTCGGACGGTTCATGGCTCGACCCAGAAAAGCTTGATCCAGCTCGACCCAATTGAAATGAAAACATTTAAAACAAGCTGGTTTTCCATTTCAAAATTATGGTTTTTTTATTATTTATTTATTTTACCAACCATTCGACCCAATTCAACCCTTTGACACAACATTTTACCTGTTTAAGCCGGATTTTAAGAAATGCGTTAGCAACCAGACAGCTTCAGTAGGCAGAGCCCTCTAAAACTATAGCAAAAATATTCAAACGGAAGGAGCCTATTTTATAAGCAAACAAGTGAAATAACACAGCTCCAATAGACAGACTGCAAGAGAGTTGAGTCTGTTTAATAGGATTAGGGGTGAATGAAACCAATCCCAAGTGCAATTTTGCCAGCTTCATCCCCAAAAATAAAAAAAAAATAAAAAAAAAAAACTTGTAAACATTGCTAGAGGCATTTTGGTCACCAGCAATTGATAATAAACTTGCATACGTTAAAAATGCTTATAATACACCCTGAAGTACTATAAGTGAAAACAAAAGTAAAGTTTACCCAATGGAGTAAAGAAATCAGTTGAAAAGAAAAAGGACCAAAAAAAAAAAACTATTATGTTTAGGCAACAGACAATTTCTTTGAGATCCACCTCTTTTTGACGTTTTCAATTGCCTCCTCCCTCATCCTCAGAAGCTCCCGGCAACGTAGCTGATACTGCAAATCAATTGCAACAAGCTCTAGCTTCAGGTCATGGCAGTGTTCTTTGTTGTGGTCTTTTTCACTCAGCGACAAAGAAGAAATGCTTACACACATATCATTAGATACACCATTCCATGAACCCGCAAAGGAGCTCCATGAATTCATCGTACATTCACTCATTAGCGACTCGCCAATGCTAACCTTGTGCTTCTCAAGGTCACAAGCTGATATCCAATCATTCTTATGTCTGGCATCTGAGTTTGATGCCACATTGTGTTTGGAAGATAGTCCGACTGATTCTCCAGCATCATTGCGTTTTGATCCGGAAAACTGTGAAGAAAAGCCTTGCTCACTAGCTTCTCTGCCAGCAATGATATTTGATCCATGGTCTTTGGCATGGGGTGCTAATACCTGATTACTCTGAAGCACAGCAGAAACACCGTAAGAACTCTGAGCTCCGCCCAAACTTCCAGAAGAAGTTTTCCAGGTGGGTACAAGTCTTAAAATTAAGCTGTCAATTAACTCGGCTATAAAAGCAATATCTTCACTCCACAAATCAAGTTGTTCTACCATCTCAGAAGCAATTGAAAGTGCCGTATCAGCATTAAGGTAAAATATGAAGTGAATATTCCTCGTCCGACCTGCTAGAAATATTAAAATTACTAACCATATAATGTTCCTTTTATTTTTAATATATATTTTTTTTTTGTTGGGGGGTGGGGGTNAAGTTGTTCGACCATCTCAGAAGCAATTGAAAGTGCCGTATCAGCATTAAGGTAAAATATGAAGTGAATATTCCTCGTCCGACCTGCTAGAAATATTAAAATTACTAACCATATAATGTTCCTTTTATTTTTAATATATATTTTTTTTTTGTTGGGGGGTGGGGGTGGGGGAACAGAATGCTTAGCAAGAGATATTTGTCTGTAAAGGATAATTACGTACCGGACAAGTCAGCAATCAGCAAAGTTAAAGATATTGTATCGTCATCAAACTTTTCCCCTTTTATGGTAAATTCATTTCTCTCACTGTATCTCTGAAGTTTTTCAGTAGAAGAAGTTCCAATCATGCTATGTGCACATGTGCCAGCTGACAGCATTTTGTAATTAGGGTCCAGGTCCATGAAAGGCGAATCAGATTTTAGCGAGATTGTTGACTTAGGTGTAAAATCAGTTAGCTGCAGAGGATCACACATTAAATTCTTAGGATCCCCAGGCAAAAGGAATGCTTCTTTCAAGAGCTCCATAGCACTTAACCTCTGAGATGCTGGAACCAAACATTTTTCTATGAACCGTTTCACTTCAGGGCAGTCAACTTTATTCAGAGCAGCTGGTTTTATGCCCTGCAGTAAATTGTTTATGATGATAAATGAGTTACACTTCTATTATACGAGGAAGATGCTTTTTAGGATCTTTCTAAATGGCACAGTATAGCGGTGGTCAATGAACTTACTGAAGTGACCTTCTTGTATATTTGTGCTTGATTTTTACATTCACTATATGGGTATTCACAGGTAATCAACTCTAACATACACATTCCGAAAGAATAAATGTCGACCAGCTCATTATATTCTTCTTCATAAAGCTCTGGGGCCATGAACTCGGGAGTACCTGTGAGAAAATCAAAAGGGCTGACAACTTTAAAGAAGCAGGCTAAATAAAAGTGGTAAAATCTCTCGCTAAGAAAAGCAATTACCAATAACACTTCGAGCAATAGGCTGGTGCATAATTGTAGCTAATCCAAGATCTCCAATTTTAACTTCTCCATGATTCCCATTAACAAAAATGTTGTCACATTTTAAATCTCTATGAATAATAGGTGGACTGTGAGTGTGCAGATAATGTAAACCTCGCAGGATCTGCCTAGCCCAGTTCTTGAAGGCCTTTAAATCAATGTTCTTATGCTTCTTACGGTACCTAAATCATAAGGAAAAAAATAAAATAAAATTTTTTTTCTTAGCAAGAGAAAAGTAGGAGAAAAACATTAAAGTGAACAGCTCAAATAGAATAGGAACCAAGACAACGAGAACACTTACTGCCTCAAACTTCCTGAGGTGAACAACTCAGTTATCATGTTAATAGTTTTGTTCTCGTCATCCACCCAAGAGGCATATGACCTTATGATGTTTTCATGTTTCAGGGTCCTTAACAGGTGAACCTCAGAATATAACCTCTCCAAATGTTCAGGTGATTGCAGTACATCATCAATGTTCACTTGGTTCCAAGCAACTTCTATTCCATCTATTTCATCAAACCCCTTGTAGCTACAAAAGCGAGCGAGCAGAATTAATTTTGACAGGCAGTTGAATAATCACACTTTTTGGATAATACAGTTCCTAAATATGACAAACTAGTCTATAAGCAGAGAAACAGAAGATGGTCTAGGAAGCATACACATTCTTGAATGCTCCTCTCCCAAGGATTTCATTATACTGAAGAAAGAAACAGAAAATGGTAATAAAACGACCAAAGCCCAAAAAATTAAGCAAGATATCCAAATAAATAAAGAAGAAAACAGCAAGCCAGTAGTATGAATAAATTTTTCATACATGCATGTGCACACTTTTGTAGATATTTTTTCTTGTAAAGCTGCAGGGGGGCTTAACTTTTAAAAAGATTCATATTCTCCAAAGTTGCTATTCAATTACATAATATTATTGCAAAACATACTCACCGGTTCTAAACTAATCAGAATTCCAGGGATATCACTAAAAGCAATTTTTTACTCATAAAGATAAATTATGAGTTATGATCGTGAAAACAATAAATAGAGTCTGTCCCATGATCAAATCAACTTAACAGGCATGATTGTCCAATAGATAAGATGCCTTCCAACGTTATATTTTATGAGATTTTGAAACAAAAAAGAAAGATAATTACATATATTAAACTCACATATCAATATTATATGAGTACATATTGATCATCCATATCTCATCAATGATTAACATATATCTTCCGCTAAATAACAAGAATGCTTGGCTATGGACTTACTGGCAAATAGTGATGGTTCAAAAATTAATAACATTACATATTTATTGAATTTAAGCACAGATACTGAAATTAAAGAAACCGGAAAACAACAGAAAACATTATAGAAAACTTTCTAATAATTTATACCTAGCTTTGAAATCAGAAAACAACACAAAACGTTATGAAAAAATTTCTACTAATTTATACCTAGCTTACACAATCTAATTCAACAGGGACATGAAAGATAAAACAAGAACACTACACAAAGCTTTATTCCATTAAAAATGAATAACCAAATCAACTAAAAATACAAGCTTTTATGTAGCTAAACAATGAACAGCAATGCAAAGACTTCAAACCTAATTTGTTTGTATTAAGAATGTACCCGAATGTAACGCTTGTCAGGGGAAGTTTCTACAACATCAGACTCAGTAGGTTCCATCTTCGGTTTCTCACTCCTCCACACAATATCCCCACAATTCATACCCAAACAACTAAAAAAATATAATCCAGAAAAAAAGAAAAAAAAATGAAAGCCTAATTGAACTGTACAATTATGATTCTAGTTAAAGAAGGAAATGTTCAGAGAAGGCTTCACATGCAATGGAAAATGTGTCGATGCCCGACCCAAATTGAAATGGATATCCAAAGAAATTCAGGTGCAGTGAATGCAAGGAAGTTTTCGAATTCGAATTCTCTTTTCTTCCAATTACCCTAGCCATCTCATTAACTTCTTCAACCCCGAAAATAAAAAGGCAAATTATAAAAATTAAGAAGTCGATTGGGACAAAGAACAAAGAATTAAGGCATGAGATAGGAAACCCTAGAAATCGAAAAAAAAAAACTATTGACAATTGAAAAGAGAGAAATTATAAAACCTAGACACAATTGATTAATGGAAAATGATGGATGAATCAACAGATATAACGCTAAGAGGGGAATTTCGTTTCGATTTGCTGCGGAAAGCATGGTTTTTTTATTTTTTTTTTCCCATAAATTGCAAATATAGAAGAGATAGAATTGGTTTTTGGGAATTAATTGGTGTCAAAAAGCACGAGAATCAAATAATGTAATGCGATTTACTAACAAAGCGTTTTCCAAGAATAAAACCAATTTTCAAATCATTAAAACAGTACACAAACCATGAATAAAAAGGTGTCGTGGTGTAGTTGGTTATCACGTCAGTCTAACACACTGAAGGTCTCCGGTTCGAGTCCGGGCGACGCCATTTTACATTTTCGACTTTTTCCATTATAAAAAAATTTTTAGTTCAACCACCTATATTTTGTCTTTCCCATTGTCCCCCATTTTCGTATTCTTTTGGGCTCTCTTTTAGTTTTGAGCAATTTTCATAAATTTAGATGGAAATGGAAAGCGTTACGGAAAGTAAATATTGAAAGAATTTTTTTTATTTTTTTAATGGGAATGTATCTATGTAATTATCATAAACCTAAGGATCTATAAGGCTTGTGTAATTGAAATTATCGACTTTTAAAATGTGCACGTTAAAAAGAAAAATGAATATACTACTCTTTTCATTTAAAATTATGTCATCCAATCAATCATTACAGTTGTTCTTCCAAAATCTAACAAACATTGCTACTTGAGTTTTTCTACTCTTACCCGGGGGGTGGAGGGTTAGAGTAGCATCTCTCTTGCTACTTCGCTCACTAACAAGGTCAGCAGAAACATCAATTTCAACGAAGAAAATTTTGCGTCCTTAATATTTCTTCTTTAATCATATCTCGTACTTTTCAATCCAACAATATGTTCCCTCCTTTAGAAAAATGTTACAAACTTTGCACGTTCCCAAAAAATTTATTTTTATTTACCTTATCATTTCACATGCCGTAAAAATACATTATTCGTTATTTGACGCCTCTGCAAAATTGAATATGGAATAAAGTCAAATATCAACAATGTGGGATCAGAAAGGAACTCGTTAATTGTATCATAGTTGTATTTATCAGAAAAACACATCAAAGGAAATTCCCTACAAAGTTTCATCTTGGATTACTAGATTTGGTTGACATTATTCTCATGAATTTGATTCAACGAAAAGGCTCGCCTGAGGATGTAATTTTGCTTCTTTCAGAGACGAAGGAAGTTTGTCAGGGCCATAGACAGTGCGAGGGAAGTTGGACGCGAGGCTGTAACCCCCGACTTCTAAGCAACCCAGAGAATCAACATAGTCGTACAGTGTTTGTATAGTTGCTGTAGAATGAAACCTTCTCTCCTTGCGCTCTCCATTTGGAAAACGAACCAAAACCTAACAAATGGGAAGAACCATGAACATTAATTTCATGCAAGTTAGTTCTTTTACATTTGAATAAAAATGATCTCTTGGTCAATGGAGTTATAGACAGAAATTTTACATCATCTCAATCCACACGACAATTACGTTACAAAGCAAATAGCACGAAGCACTTCGCTCAATAGTGTATTGATTTAAATTCTTTATCAAGTGTTATTCTCCTAAATCATCCTTGAATATAAATCTCGTGACTTTTTCCATGCTAAACGTAAACAAAAACTGGCCATTTTCTAATAGTCTTAAATAAGTGAACTTAATCTAGAAGAAAATACTTACTTGAGTAACATCCGGTCCTTTCTCAGGTTCTGCACCTAGAGATGCAGCTTTCTCTTCACGCATCTTAGCTATTGCAGCTTCTTTTTCAGCAGCTTCACGTGCAGCACTTTCCCGAGCCTCTTCCTCCTCTTTCCTTTTCTGCTGAGCTTCAGCAGCCTCACGTTCCAACCGTTCTTCTTGTTCTTTTCTCTGACGCTCCCTAGCCTAGTGTAGCACATATAGTTAAAGAAATGTACTACTAAAAAGAAAAAAATAAAAAATGCCGAGAGAATGAGGACATATAGTTGATGGCTGTGGCCAAATAAGCTGAAGAACTACATACTTGATCAGCTTCAAGTGCTGCTCGGAAGGCAGCATCCTGTTCCTCCCTCAAACGCAAGTTGCTTCTTCTTTCTTCTGCTTCAAGCCTGGATGAAACAAGAACAGGAGCACTTTCTTCAAGCACTCTCTGCAGTATAGTGAGTATTTCTTCAGGAGATTTTGGTCCCTCAACCTGTGCAAATTGAGTCAACCAGGTAAACAAGTCAATATTGTAATTAGCATACCATATGTCTGTAAGAGAATAAAATTTTTCCATATGATTTCAGATCTCTCCCCTTGCTTTGATTTTCATTTTAATATCTCAAACAAGATACAAATATATGAGACAAATATACATAATAAAATTAGACAACACAGAACATCTAAACAGTGACAAATTTTCATTATCTTAATTGCCTATTGCAAGGTTTCAGGGAATAATAACGTTAGAAGAAAAGATCCACCAGAGAGAGTTCATCTTAGGATTCAAAAGTTTGACTCCCACAATAAATCTTTCAGAAGTTTGATTTTATTGAACACCCTAATCAAGCATAGTCTTTACTTCAACATATACCAAGATGCAAGCGGAATGCCCCTGTACTAAACCTTACAAATGGTGGTTGCAAAATATGTAATCAGATTAACAAAATTAAGAACAGGCATATAATGATGCCAAATGAATAAGATGAATCTGCTAGAGTTCAGTAAACCTCAAGCCTCAAATTCAAACTTATTAACATACATAAAAATTAAGAACTAACGTCATCATAAAAACAATCCACAAAAATATGCAAGTGGAGATGGAATTATAACTTCAGGGATGACATCCAATTCTTCTTCCTGAAAGAGTCCAGAAGATGTAGTAAGGCACCAATTTCCATACCATCCTACAGCAAGAATCCCTTCCCCTCAACCAAGATTTCCAATACACATTTAACCAGGAACAGTGTAGCTATAAGTCTCCAGCCAGACACACTGCAATGCACAGAAGATGGATGGCATCCTCCCAGGCTCCTTGCACATGGAAACACCAAATTATCCAAGTCCTTTTACTCCAAAGGCAATCAGCACTAATAACGCCACCTAGAAGCAACCCAGACACAGAAAAAGACTCACTTCGGAGATCTTCTGTTCTAAATCACTTTCCACAGAAAATTTATCACACGCCAACTTATAAATATCCTTTTTCTCCTTCCAAGACTATCAGCAGTAACAATTTCTATATAGACACCGACTTGATATGATTTTTCTATAATTATTTTTCCTTTTACTGCATTGTGGGAATGTGCTGCACTGGTTTTTGTTTTGTTCAAAAAAATAAATTGGTTTTTTAGAAACAAACCGGAACCGGATGGTTCTGATCGGGTTTGATTCCACCCTTACATTGGGACTGTTCCATGTATAAAATTCCCATTTTCAATTGGTTCAGTCCTGCCCGCCCCCATCTTGCTTTCAGAAGCCATTGAAATATAAAATAAGTACATCATAGTTCACGTTTCATCACGGGACAAGCAAAGCGTGAAATAGAGACTCTAAAAACTTGCAAAATCCTAATAACGTATAACCGACATTGATGCAAATATTTAAGTTGTAAACCAAATGCTAAGTTAAATGCCATATTAGAACAATCATATCTCACACCTTCCATAAACAATGTGTCCTCATCAATACCAAAAAGCCCAAAGAAGTTGCAAAAAAAAAAAAAAGGAAGGGTGGTAGGGGGTGCAAAAAGGAGAGGACAACAAAGGGATCATTGTATCAACAAACATTAAATACTATGTATTTAATATCTATTTTCAGATCTAAGAGATAACAAGGCAACAGAGGACTTCAGAATTCCCCGCATCCAAAATGTAAAAAAAATGGTGAAAGAAACTCGCATCAAATGGTATAGACAAAAGTAAAAAAGATTTAAACAATTAACCTAGGTGTTCATTAAAGTTCTTCAGACAAGTAAAAATATACAATCGTGCAAAAAAATTCACATAATCCATTGCTCTCTTAGTGCATTTAACAAACTTACTGAATCCATGGATAAAATAAAATTAACCAAACCCATCCATCTATATAAAAAATAAAAATAATATCCTCATCACTAAAATTTCAAAAGGAGTGCATCACCTATCAATGCCTATAAGGGGGCAGGGATATCCAAAATTATTCACCAAACCCATCCATTTACATAAATTCTCAACTTCTAGTTTCTTTCATCACCGCAAATAAATCAGTATCCAACAAAATCTCAGTAGAAGTATATTCTACTAAGTAATAATTGAAATTGGTAAAAAATAAGTATTAAGCAAAGTTTAATGCCAGATACATTACTATATACCTGTTGTAGCAGCGCAATCCTCTGGTTTGTGGAAGCCATAACCACTCCACAGAAGGGGAATCTGGAAGCTTTCAAGCTATTACTCATCTTAAACCCTTCACTGGCCTTAACGCTCCCACCCCAGGCCACAAAATTTTCATTGACAAACTCTGTCAATGTCTCATTACACAAAGTCCTTCCGCAGAATGCAGGTGTGTCAGGATGCTCTGGCGAGTGCAAGTAAACAAACAAAAGCTTGTAAGCATGCCTCGACCTCTGCAGCGCGTCCATGAAACCCTCAGCCACAAAATTCGGCCTCATACTCCCATAATCCCTCTCAAAACTCGACACAAAGTCCATGGCTTCCGACGTGGACTGAGACACTGACACCAATGGAGTAGTACCAGCCCGGCCCGAATTATTAAGCCCGATCATACTAAGCGAATACGACAAGACTCCACTCGCCACCCATATACCGAGCCCAACAGCACCAGAAATCAACCCTAGACTACCCGAAATGATAGAAAACGGGAGCGTTATCAATTTCCAGACAACGCCGGGGGGTTGATTATTGCCGTTCGCCGCCAGAACTAAGCCAGCTTCTTCAGTTTCTTGATTTGTATTTGCGGTGGCGGACCCGGACGCGGCAGCGGGTCGATGGTTGTCGGTGGAGGTTATAGAAGATATGGCTTGTTCGAGGTCCCATCCGTGGGCTGATAGAATTTCCGTACACAAATCGCGGTCTTCGATTCCTGTGATCGCTTGAAAATACGCCAATTTATCTGCAACATCCCCCATTTCTTGAGCGTATCTATCTATTATAAGTGAGAATCTGTGAAAATTAGGGTTTTATAGTCGATTGGATTAGATTGATGTAGAGACTGTTTTATGTTTTATGAGTAAATGGGGTCCAATTGTTTACTAATCGACGCCGACGAGGATGTTGTTGACGTGAAATGTCATCTAATTCCTTGGATATCTTGGAATTCACGAGACTGCCATTCCTAGAGTCACTCAAATTTTTTTCTTCGAACTCATCATTCGAGTTTGAATTTTTATTTCATTTTGATGACTAATAAAATTTATACTATAAAATTCTTACAAAGACAATATCAACATTCATAAAATAGTTTTTAAATACTCATTCACATGATTTTGCCTTCGTATTAGCAAGGATCCAGCAAATTGATTCGAGTGCAATGAACCACACAGGGCTGGCCCTGGCCGAAGGCCACTAATAAAAAATCCAAAACCACTCCCTTGGATCTCAAATATTAAGTGATCGTAAAAAAAGTCTAAGGACGTGTTCGGTAGAGATTAAAATTGAAAAACTAATCATTATTGTTGACTTTTATTAGACGAGTAGGACCCAATAACGGTTATATTTTCAATTTTAATCGGATTAAAATTTATACCAAACAGGCTCGAAAAGCCCCAAATAAAAACCTCATATACCTATTTCCTTACCATCATCTTCAACACTCGGTCTTCTAATCTTCTCGGCTTCTTCAAGACTTCAACACTCAATCCACTCCGCCACTTCTTTGGATCTTAGGTACACTCACACAAGCGTGTATGAATCTCATGAATTATGCATTATGGTGAAATAATTTGTTAATAGAATTATGCTTGGTGTATATAAAAATGTGTACACGAGGATGTCTTTTTCTTCACATGGAGTGGGACCCACTAAAAGTGAAATAATTTGTTAATAGAATTATGCTTGGTGTACATAAAAATGTGTACGGGTGCCCTTTACCCACTCCATGTGAGGGAAATGACACTCTTATATACAAAAATTATGTACACCAAGTATTGTCCTTATTATACACATAATATATCATTTCGTCGAATAAATTATGTGCATATATCATTTTATCTGTTGATTTAGAGTCTAAAGGTTAAATTCTTGTTTCCAAGTCTATATTTTATACAATTTACTGATTTGTTTAGCTTGTAGAAAAGTGACGCTGCATCGACGCCATAAATTAGTAGTGTCGTTGATTTGGAATCAAGAATATAAAATTTTACCAACATCAATTACGGTAGGGCCCATTTGTTGCTGCCAATATGACAGCGGGGGATTTCAATTGTTCTTTGTCTTTTAATATATGGGATATTGGTACTCGAAAAAGTTTTTAGGAATGGAAGCTCCAATTTTATTGCCTGTTTGTGCATCTGGACCTAGTATTCGAGTCCTCGTATATGTCTCAGTATTTGGTGAATTACATTCGATTAATTTAATTACTTACAATAATTTTATGTCGATTTTCATTTTTGTTATTGCTTAGGAAATTGGAAATGGCATCAATTGGTGAAGATGTGATTTTGGCATTGAAAGAGACCTTGAGATACGGACTATTCCTCGGTGCATATACATAGACATTTGTGTCAGTGGATAAAACTATGAGTATGTTTGGTAACAATTAAAATTGAAAATGTGATCGTTATTGGGTCTCACCCGTCTAATAAAAGTCAACAATAAATGCTAATTTTTCAATTTTAATCTCTACCAAACAGGCTCTATAACTGCTTTTGGAGGTCACCATAGGCATGATCTTTGCCCATCATTGTTTTTTTTCTTTTCTTTCTTTTTTGATTCATCTGTTTTTGTGTTTTTTTCTAAGTTTTGTGATTTTTGATTGCTCTGAGTATATGAATTTTTTCTTCAGTAAACTTGTGCTGAGAGCTCGAAAAATGTGTTGCAGTTTGCTCTTATTTTTTAATCTTTGATTCTGAATTGTTTGGAAAAACTTGATTTTAGTAGTTTGCTTACTGATTTTACATCTCAAAATGTGAGAAGATTAATTAGTTTGATTACTAATTTTACATTTCAAAATGTGAGAAGGTTAAATCTTATACTAGCCTAATCTCTCGGGTTGTGGGAGAAGTTTTAACTTGCTATTCTATCTTTTGAATTATATAAAGTCTTCTGTTTAATATAAAAGTGTTAATTATTTAAATATTTAAATTTTGCTACAATTGTGAAAAATGATTATATTGAACGGCTTCGTAATAATTAGTCGCCTAGAAGGACGAGCTTGGAACTTCTGCCCAAAAAGAAGTTGTATACATGCTTGGAAATGATGAAGACATATCGTTAGTTACAGTTGATGGCAAGGTAAAATTTGAATCGAGAATCTGTCTATCAAAGATATGCTCTTCATTTGAAGAACTATCCACCTTGCTTCTCGAATATGACATCACGTGCAAGGCAGCAGAGAATAAAATGAAGACGGGTTTAACGAATCATCAATGGATGTGCAATATACAGCCAAAGATGGATCCAACGACGGATTTGTTACCAAGTGGGCTGATTTGTCGAGTAACGCGTTAAGGACTGTTGAAGACAAGAGGCTTGGATCTATCGCAAGGTAAAGCCCATAGAAGTGACTGCAAAGTAGTTGGATGCAGTAAACTATGGATTCTGGAAATGTCATTCTTCCAGTTCCACAGTGAGCACAACGGCTAAAATCATTTTTTTTTGTGATAATCGTGGATGT
>CAIGRQ010059341.1:0-10534 GCA_903798375.1 Fraxinus sp. D2006-0159 | reverse complement strand
TACGGAAATTTATCAAAATCTTCACGTTATGCTTAATATACTTCAAGAATCTCTTACTCCCTCGTGTACGTACAAGTGTTGCTCCACATCAATTTGTTACTGTCTTATGTTGGTAATATGTGATCATTATGAAAAGTAAACTAATTTGATCGTTGAAGTTAAATAAACGACTTCAGCCATCCATCCTCAAGGATAGATCACACTATCTAACGTCTATTCTATATATTCAGTATCGTCCCCAGGGCACATCTCCAAGTGGTAAAAGGGGAAGGTGGAAAAGCTCCAACTTTGTTTGAGGTTTCGGGTCAAGGGTTCGAATCCTGAAATATGGATTTGGCCATTGGGTAGGTGCAAGTGTACAATCAGCCTTCCACCATGTACCCTTGTAGGCATAACCTGTGATTTGCCTTTTTCACCAAAGTCCAGAATAAAATAGATGGGAACCCTCAAGGTTAGGGTTCAACTTTTTTACATATTCTGTATAACCGAACAAAAATTTTAAGTCTATTATTCAACACCATCAGATCCCATATTGTCATAAGTTGTTGAAAAAGTCTATTAATAAAATGTATATTTTTAAATTTCAGATTTTGATGTGTACGTTTCTGACCAGGCTACTGAATCAAATCAATGAAGTCAAAGGGCTATTGCAACTTTGAATTGTATTTATTAATGTAGGGTATAAATTTTACAAATTGACTATTCTGTTGAATTTGTCAAAAAAAAATTCACGTAGCCTTTTTAATTCTTACATTCCAACTTGTAAGTTCCTTGATATAACTCATTCCATTTTAATAAGAATAATGTTATCAAGCACCAATCAGTGTTTTTTTTAATACATAAATGAATCGTTTAATGATATCTAATTGCCTCCTAAATTGATGTTAAATAACATTATCAATTCCAATGTCTTACAAATTTAAAAGAGAAAATCGCACAATTGATGTCTAATTGATTAACTGTCTCAATAACAAGTTTATCTTTAATCAATTTCAATGTAGAATCATGCTACATGTATGTTTTCTTTGACAAGAAGTTTGACGTTGTGCTACGTATCTCGACATCATTGGACAGTTTTAAATAAAATACACATTCCTGCCCATTTCAATTTAAAACTCAATGAAATATAAATCACAATGTACACAAAATAATGTACAAGTGGTTTTATCCTTCAAGTTATCATGTAACCCTTGTAAAAAGACGAAACACTTGTATAAACCACATTGAGCCTTGTAAGAAGAGATTTAAATAATCTAATATATAAAAAAGACAAATGAGTGAAAAAGTCAAAAGGAAGGTGATGGTTTGTCACTTGACTCTTCAACAAAACTAGTTAATTAAAATTAAAAAGTAAAATCAATCACACAAATAAGCTGAAAAATAAGTTCAAAAATAAAGGGAAAACGTGTCGACACGTGATTAGACAATTTTAAAATCCAATTATTATCTATCACGTCGCCTTATTCCTCTATTCCTGTCCTTGAACATGTTCAAGGAGCATTATTCAAGTAAAATTTAGATTCATTCAAAGAAATTTAGACAATTTTAAAAACACTAACAAATTATTCAACAACAATAAAAGGTTTGAGTACATTATATTCCTTTAGCTTGCTTCACATTCTCCCTATCTCGTGATCAGCTTGTGTATATAGATGTTGCCCGGTAATTATGCAATTTTTTCAATTTTTGTGTATGTGTGACAAACTTTTCATAGATCATTAAACAATAAATAAAATTGTAAATTCTACGGAATTAAGTAATTGAATAATATATGACTTTAAATTATAATCAACCTATAGTTTTACCCAAACAACCACTAAATTACAAGCTTACACAATTTGACAAAATTTATTCATCGTATTATTTGTCTTCTCTTTTAAGCAGTCCACGCGCTTCCTCCAAATGTCTCTGTCTCTCTCTCTCTCTGTATGATCAAAATTCATCTAACATCCTATAATTATCAAATTCGTCCGTTCATTATCTGTAATCTCCTTTACCCCTCTACAGCCTCCTCAACTCTCTCTCTCCAACACAATCCATGGGAAGAATAACGACAATCAGAGACATCCTAGGAGTTATCAAAGATAAGGTATCCTTATCCAAAGCAGCCCTACTCTCAAAATCCAACGCTTCACTTTCTCTCCGCCTAGCCATACTCCGTGCCACCACCCATGCACCACTAGGTTCGCCCGATGACCACCACCTCTCCGCTATCCTATCTTTTGGAAACAGCTCACGCGCCACCGCCTCGGCTGTCATCACCGCCCTCATGGACCGCCTGAACTCGACTAGCAACTGTTATGTCGCCTTCAAGTGTCTTTTAATTATTCACCACATCATTAAGCGTGGACCCTTCATACTTCAAGAACAGCTTTCAGTTTTTCCGGCCAATGGCGGACATAATTATCTGAAACTCACAGCCTTCCGGGACGGGGCAACCGCTGGGACATGGGCTATCTCTGCATGGGTGAGATGGTATGCGCGTTACTTGGAAACCCTACTTTTCACTTCTAGGGTTTTGGGTTATTTCCTCTGTTCATCATCAAACAGCATGATTAAAGACAGTCAAGAAGGAAGAATCCCATCTTTCTTGAACGTTGACTTGATCAAGGATGTAGATTCTCTGATTGGTCTGATAGAAGAAATGTGCAAAGCACCTGATCCTACCCAAGTCGAAGGCGACATTTTATTAAACGAGGTCATGGGATTATTGGGAGAAGATTATTTATCAGCGGTTAATGAAATTTTGTCAAGATTCGGTGAGATCAAGAAGAGACTGAGTTGCCAGAGTTTTGGTGACTCAGTTGAGTTAATACATGCATTGAAGAGGCTAGATAATTGTAAAGATAGAATGGGGATTCTTTTTGGCACTAAGATTAAGAAACCTTCAATTGATATGTTTTGGGTTTTGACTGAAGAGTTGAAAAACGAAATTGAGGTGTTGAAGGTGCACAAAGAAGGTGGGATATCACTGAGTCTGAGGAGGGGAGAAAAGGAAAGTGAGTCCGCTCGGTTATGAGAGCGAGTTTTGAAGTCTGCTGACTCGGTGTAATTTCAATCGGGGAGATTTGACACAAATTTCCAATCCGTTGAATCGAAATTATTATATGATTTTTTATGACAAAATATGTAAATTAAAATATAATCAGAAGAGTGGATAATATTTTAGTTTAAGCATATACATCTCTCTATGTCAACATATAGGACCACTTCGGAGGCTTTAGATTATAGCATTACTTTATTTCTATCCACATACTGTATATAAGAAAGAAATATTATAGCATGTTTGATGTCGAATGATCGAGAAGTCTATGTATTATCATGAACAAAATTTATATTTTTTTCCCTTTTTTAATATTGTTTTGTTTATTTATAATCGTCTCTTGCAATCACGATATAATTGTCTCATTTGAATTTTGGATTATGGTATGGTGCGTTTAACCATCGCCAAACCTCAAAATTGGACGATTGATCTATCTTCAGAAAATATTGAAGAACTTGGAAAATTTATTATTTATTTATTTGACATTTACGTCATTAGTTTAATGTTCATAGGGTCTTGATCATATTTTTATTAGTCCAAACCCTACATATAAACTATACAATTTAAAATCGTGATGACATAATTTTAATTTCACAAATCAGATAATGAAGATTAAGATTATGATTAATATATTAATAATAATCCTAAATCAAATCAAATAAAATATTTTCAAATAACGGACCCTAATTGTTCTTTCTACACCCTCTCTTCCTCAACTTCTTTAGTCCCTCCCTTTCTCAACTTCTTTCTCTCTCTACGTTCCTTATCTTTCTAAACTTCTACTTCAATGATTTTATTGTAATTCGGCCGTGAATTTGTGGTTTGTGAAGGTGAAGTTGATGACTTTGGTGGCGGCCATTAATTCGAATTGAAGAAGGTGAAATCAGAACCGACATATGTACTCAGCTTGTGATTTCGAAGAAGGGAGACTGAAGATCTGATGGAGGATGGTGGTGCGAGTGCGATTAAGATCTTTAACACCTCTACATGCAACTCCAACTCCAACTGTGTTTCTCTTGACTGTTAAGAGCTGATTTTAGAAGTTGATGTTGAAATTTTAAATCATTAATTAGGTTTATAGGACAACTTTAGGGATTTATAGCGATCTTGCAGCATTAGAAGCCTCTTATTGTTGTTGTTGTTGTTTTTTATTACAACTTAATTTGAAGTCAAACGTGAACTTATAATTGTTAATCTTATGTGTTGAATTTTGTGCTAATTATTTGATCAATTCCGATCCATTCAAGAAATTTATTGAAAAAGTCATTCTCTTGATTAGGGTGTAAAAGATTTTGCATTCAAAAGTTTTTGGTGAAAACAGCACTTTTTTAGTAAAGAGCTTTATTTGAGTCATGCTATGGGCACAAAATTGGTTTATAAAATTTGTTGACAAAATATGCGTTGGCAAGATTTTGGCCAATGATTTCAAAAACAATTTTTGAAATCAATGGCTTAGATCTTGTCACGCTCATTTTGTCAACAAATTTTATAAACCAATTTTGTATAAATAAATTAATTGTTATTTTTATCCTTGAAAAAGGACCCCCTTCCTTGCCCTAATTCCCGTTTTACACAGGGCCAAATGAGTGTCTCAGGAGGTGCCGGGTGAGTGTCTCGGGAGGCTCTCCGAGTAGTAGCTACTCAAGAAATAAGAATATATTAATAAAAAGTACTCTCTTACATAATTATTTAGAAAGTTGGTCTTCTTCTTCTTATTATTATTATTATGTCTCTCTAATTCCATAAAATTCTGAACAAAAATTATGTAATCTTGGAGTTGTTTACACAGAAACGAGTATTTCCTAGTCAACTTTCATGGGTCACTTTTTTGGTTTAAAGTTGGTCGTAGGGGATTTGGGTTTTCAAGTAGGGTTGGACATGATTCTATTTGGTTCGATTTTAAAGAGAATTGAACCGAATCGGGTCTAAATTCATTTATGAAACTGAACGTTCGGTTTGATTTGATTTTTTTCGATTCTGTACCATAATTAAGTTTTTTTAATATTTACAACAACATTATATTAATCCAACCGATAACATGTTCAATATGGAAGGCATACTAAAAGAAATGTGAAAATATTCAGTCAAAAATGGTGAAATAAAGAATACGGCAAGAAAAGTAGCTATTGAGAGTGGAAAACACGCAAATGCGCGAGTTCACAGTAAACATCTTGAACATTAGTTATAAATTATAATGTTTAGACATTGAGCGTGAGAAATTATTAGAAATAAATTTTATGCTCTCTATTATATGTAAGATATTTTTTATAAATAGAGAATATGTTGAAGGTGATCTTAAAATTAGACTTTAAATCATTTCAAACTTCAAATCAAGTAAAAATAGCATGTAATTTTGACGTCCGCCTGCACCAAATTATGTCACGTAAAATCTAAATTCATGTGTTTAAATATATTAAAAATTCAGAGCCTCGCGTTTAGAAGTTTGGGTTCCAAAACTAAACTATTCACGCGATAGTTTATTTGGATTGGGGGGGGGGAATGGGAGCAAAAAATATTAAAATCGATTTCCTTGAAACTAACCAGGTGGAATCATCCATGGCAGGATTTAAGTATTGAAAAATGGATAAGATTTTGCCCTTAACATCAATTTCCCAACTGGATTTCAATTGCTAGGAAACTGAGCAGTTCTCACGACTATAGAACCAGTGACACCCTAACCTGTGCCTTTACTATATGTATGTATGATAGAAACACCACCTTTTGCTTCGAACAGATTGTCTGTCTAGCATCGATCCAGAAAAAAATTGTACAGTTTTCCTAAATTAACTACAATAATTCTCTTTTTCTCCCCCAAGCATTTCGAGAATAAAGACATCAGCCTATCATCGACCATTCAAGAGTGCTTGACACCATGCAGTTGAATATTGAGTCTTCTGAGCCAGATGGAATGAAGTATCATGTGAAAAACGTCGTATCGTCTGGGAGGTGAATTAAACTCGAAATGTCTTCTCACTTGTGTTCCTCGTCTTTGCATTCTTATATACCGTCTTGTAGAAATTCCGGTCAGAATTTTCTTCAGGTTCGGAATCTCCCCCACTGGAATCTCAACAGCAAATGATTTCCAGTTCAAGACATCACTGAATGGAGCAACGTAATGATCTTTAATAATCACGGGAACGCAACCATTATATAGAGCCTCGACCATTCTTGGGCTGGCTACTTCATAACCACTAGGACAGATACAGTACTTGCTTTTTCTCATCATTTGCAAGTATTTCACACTCTTTGGTAGGTACCTATGAATCTGAACATCTTCATCTTTGTTCTCCCAGTGCTCTAGAAGAATCGGCCTAATAGGGCCGTGAACCCCTCCAGCATAGAAAACCAAAATTGGTCGTCTTGATGGGGACTGACCCCCAATCAAGCCATTCATTCTACCACCTGATAGATTAATCTCTGGAATCGACACGTCTTTTGAGGGGTCGAATCCTTCTGAGGTATTTGCATTGCATAATGCTCGAATCGAGTTCTTAAATAGCTCTGGAACGGATTTAGAAAGCTCTGGCCCCTACTCAATGTGCAATTACTTTGGAATTAGGGAAATTCTCGAAACCTTATAAATCTGTAGACAAAGAAAGGCCAATCATAGTAAAAGAGATGCAAATTTTGTTACCCAATCGTGGCAAGCAAGCATGAAATGATCGGCTCCAAGGCTACGATTCCAATAGGGATATTTCCCAGCTAGAAGATGGACGTAATCACTGACTGTTTGTTTCATTGGACGCCAATGATCATGAGCACCTCTATCATAAATAAAGTGAACTATGGATGCCACGCTGAACGGGAGGAAGAAAATGTGCGCGTTTTCAGGATCCCTCGTCCTAAACTTGGAAATCTCCAAGCGATAAATAAAACCTCCCTCCGTGGAGTATATGCTTCCGCAAGGACCATTGTGAAAAATCGGGTGCTCTCCTTCTTCATACACAAATACCTTGAAGTGCTTTTCCATTTCCAAGTAACTCCTGATAGGAAAAGGGCGAGTGTTCATTGTCCTAGTCAAATAAAGCAAATGGAAAGCCAAAAAAAAAAATATAACTCTCAACCCCTAACTTTGTATGTAACAAATGTCTACCGTGTGATGAGGCAAATGTACCTGTGAAAAGCTTTCGGACTCCTGTACATTGGACCGTCTGGAACATGGTCCGGATCCTGACTTTGATTTCGCATATGCGCATCTCTAATCGCAGTCCGAGCTTGATGAAGTTTGGCCTCAAGCCTCTCTAAATTGCTGAATTTTCTTATTATTCTCGAATTTAATGGCCGAGCATCAGTTTCATTAGAAAATGGTGAGGAGCTGGATCCATTCGGTGAAGTTCTTGGACTCTCTCCTTTCTCTACCTATATTAAAGGTTAAATGCATCTATAACACAAACTTGGAAAACCACAGCTAAATTTCGGACGTGGTTATAAATAAAAACCAGGCCCATATGCAAATTATGCGTAAAATCTTGTTTCCTTTTAGAGTTTAATTATTTTTTAAGATGAGGCATCACTACATATTAAAAGAGCCAAAATATTGGCGAGACATTGTGATTTCCCGTCGTCGTAATTCAATTTTTATTTTTTTTGTGCTTCTTCCACCATTCTTTCACACAATAGTCATACTTCTTCGTTTCTCATGCAACTACACCATATCTACTGCCATACCTCTTTTTCCTTTCCCAAATTTCACGCCCAACAAAGTTTAATTCCTCCAGCCATCGTCGAGATTTGATCACTATAATTCAAGAATCTTAATATCTTCCATCTTATCCACTGGTCGTGATTGCAATGCTAGAGTTCCATTCCTTCAACCTCTTGCACAACGGTAAGTTCTGGTTTCGTTCATTTTTTCTTGTGTATTTTTTTTTTCTTCTTCTTCTTTTTCAAACCTAATATCATCTCTTTTTGAAACATAACGTTGCTGACAAGAAATTAATCACAAAATCAAGAATTACATTCTCAATGATGCAATGACACATTAACAAAATCAAGATTGTGTGAAATTCACTAAATTTGAAGATTACAGAAGACATGCCTTAGATTAGAAACTAGAGTATAGGGATTGGATGATTTTGTTGGGTGAATTTGGGATTTGTATATAAAATGTTAGTTGAAAAAAATGGTATTGGTAGTATTGTATAAAAAAATAATAATAATAACAACAACAATGTGTCTCCGTGCCACACGGAGGCACCGTGTGGCACGGAGAGCTAAAGAATTAGCCAGTGAATTTGATAGATGATCTATTAATTTTAGTCTAGCAATAACAAAACAATAGTGGGAAATGCTTTTATGTCTTTCAAGGGGTATGTGATTAGTTAGATTATGGTGTAGTTGATTGTGTTTTTGAAGTGCAAAAATTGTGCCTTGATTTAGAAGTTAATCTCTTCAAATTCTAGGAAAAATAGGTTGTTTGATAAAATGACCAAGTGAAAAATTAGTGTATAATTAGGCCTAAACTAGTAAATTGGGTTGATTGAATTAAAAATCTTATGCTAATGTACCTTCATTATTTAAAATAAAAAATAAAAATTCTCCATCAGTGGCATGGACATTGTGTCTCCATGCTCGTGTCTCCATCACGGCCTCCATCCAGGATGGAGACACCGCGTGTCTCCATTTAGCCGTGTCTCCATTCTAGATGGAGACACAACATGTCTCCATTTAGAATGATGGAGACATCGCGCCCGTGTCTCCATCGAGCATGGAGACACAGTGGACTCATGGCGTGCGCAAGGAGATTTTTTTTAAGCTATTGACATTTTAAAACTATTAACTCAAACAAATTATATAATATTTGATTTAAAACAAGAAAAAAAAATTAACATTTTCACCACTTTTTTAACAAAAAGCTCATGTTGTAAATTTAGGGTGTGTTTGTCTCCCATTATCGGGAGAATAATGATTCAATGAATAGTATTTTTTGAAAAATGTGTGGTTAAAATTTAATGAAACTTTATTGGTTTGTGTGTAGAATATTTTATTTGGTGAATGTGTGGAGGAGATTGTTTACTGTATGAAACAATGTTTGATAAAATGATAAACAAACTAGGGCTTATTATATTACTTTTTTTACTTTTTGCTTCAATAATTTATTCTTTATAAACAACACATACTCTTTTATCATATAAATTTCTTGAAAATTCATTTATTCTTATTTTTAAAAACTAACTAACTAATGTGCAATATACGTTGATTCCCACCAGTAGACCTAACAAATCTGCTTAGTACAAAAATATAAAAAATTCAAAAACAATTGGGAAAAAAGAAAATGGTCAAATTCTTGAATCAACAGCTAAGGAGAACTGGAAATTCAGACTGAACCTGTCAATTATTGACTAAAATGGCCCGAGCCCGAGCTCGCAAATTCAGACTGAACCTGTCAATTATTGACTAAAATACTTCAAAACCTCAACGAATTCTTTATTGATCTTATCTAAAATTCTTAATCCCATGAATTTTTCTACTGCTTTATAATTCGGGTTTTCTTCTTCTTTAAAGGATGGAATTATTAAAATGAATAATGAATTAAACATATAAAAATAAAAATAAAAAATGAGAAAAATAGTGTATCTTCTTACGGATTGTTCTTGAGCATTAGTTTCTCTATCTTCAACGACCAGTGGTGACGTAACAGGCTGGATTGGAACATAGTAATCTGAATGCGCTTCCTCTCTTTCTCCACCGTCACCCACCCTCGGCAGCAAATCCCAGCGCTCTCCTCCGTACATTGGTTTCGCTACAGAATCATTACCTCCGTTGCTAGAATTCTCCAGAACCGATTGACCACCAGCTATAGAACTCCACACAGAAATATAATAATTCCTCGTAAACAGTCCACCGGAGGACCCAGAACCGCCAAAAACTACCAACAGCGACGCCGCAATTAGTGGCACCATAAGCCCCAACATCCTTGTTGAAGATGATGACGTGTTCCACCATGTACACACCCTTTTCTTGCACCCTTCCATTTCCGTTCAAGATTTCTTCTTTTCAAATCTTGGGAGTGTTCTAAATATCTGATTTTTTCTTGACTACCAAAATCTGTTTTTCAATAAATTCACTTTCTCCTCTCTTTCTCTCTCTTTATATTTATGTTATTGACTCTGTGTGTGTGAATTTGTGCTGGAAAATGGATGAATAAAAGACTGTTGCACTGCACCGCGCCAACTCGCCAAGCGTCTACCGGTTTTGGCCTCTGTATACCGTTCTTCATGCAAAAATGAATCTTTTTTTCCTAATTATATCGCCTCGACTCGAAGTCATAAATATTCTAATTTTTTATGTTTCATACACCAGACGCGTAACTAGAGAAGTTTACCACGCGCTAGGGCTGAATTGACATCTGGAATAATAGTTCAACGTGTTAGTCAGATGGCTCGAGTAAGACAAATGTCACGTTGTGGCTTGTTGATTTTTATTTTTTATAAATTCTGAAAATCTCTAAAATTGAGGTAATAAATTTTAGAATTAAGCCCCAAGTACAGG
>CAIGRQ010059306.1:0-18639 GCA_903798375.1 Fraxinus sp. D2006-0159 | reverse complement strand
CCCCCCCCCCCCACACACACACCCCTCAAGTCTCATACTCTAATACCTACTTTGCTAATGCCAATCTTTGGAATTTTTTAATCTAAATTTGTACAAATAAAATTTTAATTTCAATAAGTAATACTTGTTTTGATGATCGAGTTGGTTCACAAAAGGGTATACTTACTAATTTTAAAAGCTTTTAATTTTTACGCCGTTGTTATTGATTGTAGAGATAGTGCTTTCTTCTACAAGCACTATGAAGAATCGATTGCGCAATTGATTTGGACATGAATAGACGAATGATAATATGGTCGAGTATATCTGAGGAAGAATATTCATGATAAAAACATTTTTGCACGAAAATCTGTGGGGAACAACTGCATGCATCTAAATAAAATATTGTAGCATTTTTAATATCTATGTTTTATGGTCTCGTTACAATTTTTTACTATGAGTTAAATTATTCCCCCCACTAGAATAAAATATTGGCTCCACCCTGCTAATACTCGCTAATGAAAAAACGATATGAAAGCAGTTTACCATGGTTCAGATTGCTTCTCCACCAATAAAAACTTAATTTACCGAAAATTTGTAAAAAGTTCCCTATGGATCTCTTACCTTGTCAAATACAGGATACTCAGCCTTAAAGCGGGTGCAAACAAACTGCAGAATCTCTTCATTGGTGCCAGGTTCTTGAGAGCCAAACTGATTACAAGGAAATGCCAATATCTCCAAACCTTTGCAGTAGGCAAATAATGAATGAATGATATAAAAATTTCAGATGAAAAGGCCTTTACCATAATTGGTTCCTTCAACCACCCCTCCCCCAAATCAAAAAATAATAAAGAAAAGAAAATAAATAAAAACAATCCAACTCTTCGACTGTCATTTGTTAGCCTCAAGAAGTTATCTCAATTACTTATACCAAGTCAAAGTAGAGAGAACTGTAAACATGGGAAAATTAAAGAATAGAAACAGTGAAATTACATGAAAACTATAAAGACACCTAGAAACATATGGAAAACAATCACTATAAATGAGTACATGTATTGTCAAATTCAATAAACCGCGACTTTAGGATACCTTGATCCTTGTGCTTCTGATATATTTCTGTCAACTCGGTGTAATTCGAATTAGCAAGGCCACTGCAGAAGACAGGATATAAAATTGATAGGTATTCTTTTTTAAAAAAGTGTAGCAGGTTATTGATACTAATACAAAATACAACTGATTCTCCGACTTCGAAAATTACAGGATTGCAGAAATTGTCCAGAAAGATACTGATAACTTGCAACATACTCCATATGGATTGTCTTAGATTTCTTTACAAAGGGAACAAATAAAAATATACCTCACTTCAGAAAATGATTAACGATGAGAAGGTGAAACATATACAAATCTATTGACAATCTTATGTTTGAGTTACATTGGCAATAAAAAAAAAACTTTGAATAGTCTCATCAGACAGTGATAGAATGCAGCGTGTCAATTGAGAAGCATCTTATTTTTTCCTGAAAATCACTAGACGTGACTAATGAGGTTATTGTTTGTTTTAAGCAAAATTCATATCCGAACCAATGCTTATAGTTACACAAATTCCAATATGTGCATCCAAGACTTGATGCTATGCTCCAAAGCATGTTACAAAATCATATTTACAAACATGAGAGGATACATTGATATTAGTCTTTACTATTGTAAGCGGTTTCTTGTCAATTTGTCATGACATGTGAATATTTTATTATTTTATTCCACAACATAAAATCAAAACATCAACTAAATACCAGAATCTTCATTTTATTATTTGGAGCTTAACATTCTATGATTATTCAAAGCAAGAAGGAAACAAAGTACTCAAAAGAAGCCACCATATACCACATTGATGCAACATTGACAATCAGTAGAACTTTTCCCTTGTAAATGCTGAGATCAACATCGTTCCCTTTAACATCCTGAGATCATGGAGTTTTTAAATATTCATCACGTGGGCATATAAAACCCATCATGGGGTTAGTATTTTATCATGTGCGCCTCAATACAATAAGAGCCCTGTAACTTTAAACAGACTTGCATACATCACATATCGTGTAGTTGAAAGAACTAGATAGTACAATAAACAAGATTTTAGCTTATTTTTCTAACTTAATATTGCCAGGTACTATGCAATCATCTCTACCAAACATAACATAAAACTAGTACCGTTTATGTTTCAGCACTTGTTTGTTAATTGTTACTATGGTGAATTACATGCTTTCACCCTTTAAACAGCATCATTCATCCATGGTAAACAAGAATTTCACCACCATCCAAACAAAGTTCTATGCAAAGAAAATCAAGAAACGAATAAAACCATTCAACAAAAGATTGCCAAATATCAATCCAACGTCCTGAAGTTTCAAATGATAATATTTAACATGATAGTAGAGCATATAAAGATTCAATACACGCAAATGAAGTTTGTGAAATGTACAAGCACAAACAAATCATCATAGAAGCAAATAACTATACCTACAGCTACAAGATTGACAATTAAATTTGTGAAAATACGAGAGTTTGTACTGTCAATCCCCTACCTAAACATCAAGAGCTCACTTCAAAAAATCTGCATATTCGCAAATGCAAAAACATACATGATATTATCTAAACGATTAACAATAAAAAGAAAAAAGAAAAAAGAAAAATTAAAACCTTGACAGTGAATTCGTGCACTGACTGGGGTTGGCTTGCCATTATGTAATCTGATATCAAACCCCACAAAAAAATCTTCGTTGAATTAATAAGAGAGGAAACCCAAGAAAAGAGAGACCTCGTCTCACTTGGCTTACAAAATCGAAATAAGCAGTGAAGTTACCTGGAATTTGCTTTTACGGTGAATCGTGAATGCTTTGTGAGGACGCTAAGTTACACGTGACGAATAGATGCTATGCCATGTGGGAGTAACATGTCCAATCGACGGTGCAGATCATTTCGTGGTGAAAGCACTTTGTTTTTTTGATATTATTACAATAATGAAAATTAGGTGCCACTAAATATTGTTAAATGAAAGATTCGATAAAATAGAATGAATTACATAATTTTACGTTTAAACGAACTTATTATATATATCATATAGATTTGTGCTCTAACATCACTGACGCTGAATAGTATTATTCTAATATATAAAGTATTTTTGTCGTGTGCTTGCATTGTATTTTTTTTATTTATCGTAAATAAGAATAAATGCTTAGTTTGTACATCATATTTTTTGTGCGGGCAATCTTCCACCTGAATGAACCACGTACGTATGTATACAAGTCGACTACGTTACCAATGGTGGAAATTGCCTATGACTGGTTTAGACCAGTAAAAATACTGAATTCATCACTCGTCAAGTTCCCAATGGTGGAAAGTCCACCTTTTGATTCAACATTCCCCAACAGGCAACAACAACAAAAAACAAACTTATTTCCTGTAGTCAGCAGATACAAGTCGACTACGTTAATCATTTTTCACCACTCATTTTGATGCATACTATATATTTTTACATGACTCATAATTATCAGGCTAAATAACTACTCGACAGTTATTTCTCTTATCTCAAGCGCATCCAGCTTCTTTGGCCTTTTGTAATTCTTCAACAAAAGAGAGCAGCAAACAACGCTCACGGAGGAGGCAGCCATTGCTGCTCCAGCAATCCATGGTGGTAAGCGGAATCCAGTGGACGGAAAAAGGGTCCCAGCAGCAATTGGAATTCCAAGGATATTGTAACCCAATGCCCAAACGTAGTTAAGACGGATTCTGAAAAAAGTTGTTCTTGAAAGGTCTATGGCAGTTATAACATCCTCTAAATTACTCTTCATTAGAACAATGTCAGCTGCCTCGATTGCAATGTCAGTGCCTGCGCCGATTGCCATTCCAACATCTGCAGCTACAAGTGCAGGTGAATCATTTATTCCATCTCCCACCATTGCCACAATATTGCCTTCAGCCTGTACATAGAAATTGTAAAATGAGGAATAATTTACAAGAATGCTCCAAATATTGTGCACATTACCAAAATCGAGCATAATAATCTACCTGTAGTTCTTTAACTTTCTCTGCTTTGTGCTCAGGTTCGGCTTCAGCGATTACAGTATCTATCCCGACTTCCTTGGCAATCGATTTTGCAGTTCCCCAATTGTCACCAGTCACTACAATACTCTTGACTTTCATAGACTTGAGAATGGAAATGACTTCACGAGCCCCTGGCTTCAGTGGATCGGATATGGCAAGAATTCCAATCAACTCCTTATTCATCGCTACAAGAATCCCAGTTTGGGCCAATCCTTCAGTTTCTGCTAATATTTCCTCAGCATCAATTGAAATAGCAACATTTCTCTCCAACATAAGCCTCTTGTTTCCCACGAGGACTTCCTTGTTTCGCACAACAGCCCTCACACCTTGACCGGTGATTGATTCGAAGTCCTGGGCTTCGGGCCAGACAGGGTTCTCTTCTTCTTGTCTGAACTTTTTGGCATACTCAACAACGGCCTTGGCTAAGGGGTGTTCGCTGTTCACCTGATAAGTTAAAATGCATATAATTTTAAATGTCAACAGTTATTAAATTTACGCAAGAGAGCAATGATCAATAGGGGTGGTCATGTAAGTTAAGAAATATTAGCCAGCATAGATTATTTATGTGAAATTAATAACAAGTAGGAATCAGTACAGGTTAAAGTTTCTTCTTATAATTCTTCATAAAACACTATTCATCAACAAAGAATGCCACACTTCTCTTTGTTGGGGATGGGACCTACAACCTAAGAATGTGCGGACACCCTAAAATAACAAATTTAATAGCATGATTCTATCAGACTACTTGAATCTCTGGATAATATCAATAAAATTTGGTTTCCTTAAAATGGAAGATCAATAAGCACATTTTTAAGGTTAAATAAAAGCCTAAAACCTGAGAAAATATTAGGGTTTTAGCACCGAAGTTGTAACTCTCTGGCCTAATGAGTGCATGTCTCTCCCTAGAAAGTTCTGAGAAGGAAGATTACCTCAGCAGCAGCAACCAGTTCATAGAATTCTCGAGGTACCATATTTTTTAAGAACCTTGTGCTGACAATCACTGGCTTGCCAATTGTAAGAGTCCCTGTCTTGTCAAAAACAATGCAGTTCACCTGCAAAAAGATATAGTTGTATACAGAGTCAATAGACTATGTCTTCAAGTCGAATGATTTTGGTGAAAATATGGTGAGCTTTCCTCTTTGGGATTAATAACTCCATGCACTGTTTGTTTTCAATCCAATCCTCCGCAGAAAAACAGTGTCAGATTCTAACCTTATGAGTTCTTTCTAATGCCTGACCACCTTTAATCAGGACACCTTGAGAAGCACCAACTCCAGTACCAACCATAACAGCTGTTGGAGTAGCAAGGCCAAGTGCGCATGGGCAGGCTATGACCATGACCGAAATGCCAAATTGCAGTGCAAGCTGAAAGCTATCCATAGAAGAAGGAATCCAAGATTTTGGATAACCATTCAACTTTCCGCCCAAATACCAGGCAAGCCAAGTTGCAAATGAGAGAATTATAACCTGAAAATAAGAAAGAGCATTCCAACTGTCAACAAGTACCAAGAAAAGTGTCATTATTGGTGGATTTGTGATAAATAGATTTGAATAAATAAAATAATTGTACACTTACAAGAGGCACGAAGAATTTGGAAATACGATCAGCAAATTTCTGGACAGGAGCTTTGGCCATTTGGGCTGATTCAACTAGTCGAACGATTTGTGAAAGAGCACTCTCTGATCCAACCCTTGTTGCCTTAATGTGTAATAGCCCATTCTCATTCACAGTTCCTCCAATCACAGTGTCACCCTTCCTTTTCGCCACTGGCCTGGATTCTCCAGTTATCATGCTCTCGTTTACATGACTTTGTCCCCAGATGACAAATCCATCACAAGCTATTTTTGCACCAGGAATGATCTTAATGATGTCATTCTTTTGTATCAGTCGACTATCTATTTCTTCCTCACTTATTACATTTGCTATACTGTCCAGGGTTAACAAGGTTGCAGTCTCAGGAGCCAAGTTCATGAGCTTCGCAATGGCTTCAGATGTCTTTCCCTTGGTCAAGACCTCGAGATACTTTCCAAGTAGAATGAATGAAATGAGCATTGCACTGGTCTCAAAGAAATCAGTTGACTGAAAATTAGGAGAAGTAGCTGCTCTCAGCACTGAATAGACTGAATAAAAATAGGCTGCATTTGTTCCTAGGGCAATCAAAACATCCATATTTGCAGAGCCATTGCGTAACGCTTTGTAAGCACCAGTATAGAATCGTCGACCAGTAATAAACTGCACTGGAGTAGATAATATCCACCTCAAAATCTCTCCAATGCTGAGCATGTTGACAGCCTTACTATCCAGAACGTGCTTAATACCAGGAATATACATAAAGACCATGGACATTAAGAAAACCGGGATAGTAAAAATCAGACTCCAACGGAAAGACCTGTAATATTGTTTGATTTCCTCTTCTCGATGTGCTTCTCTTCCTCCTGATTCAGGAAATATTGTTGCCTTGAAGCGTCCTGAACCAGTAGACTCAATTACGTTGATAAAAGTTCTAGGTCCTGTTACGTCTGGTTTGTAAGATATTGCCAACATTTTTAGCTCTAGATTGATATCTATTTCTTGAACTCCTGGAAGGGCTTGAAGAGAGTTTTCAATTATTCTCACGGAATTTTCATCGAGTACTCCATCAACTTGCAGTTGTATTTTGCTACTATGTTCACCAGAGCTGATAAGTATGGCTTCAAACCTAGAATCTTCTACGGCTTCCAAGAGTCTAGTGTAGCTCAAGATATTAGGATCATAATAGACTTCAGCTTCTTCAGTTGCTAAAGCAACTTGTGCTTTTCGTACACCAGGTATGGCTTGCAAAGCAGATTCAACAGTTGTCGAACAAGAAGTGCAAGTCATTCCTTTTATGTGAATCCGGCACACTTGATTGGATCTTTCATTCATCTCTTCTTTAATCAGTGTGGCTTCAAATCCTACATCTTCAATTGTCTCGCGGATTGTTTCCTCCTGCACATCGTGACATAACAATTCATTCTTCGTGAGAGAGAAATTTCATTCCATATTATTGCTCATGTTCCAACTTGATAACTGAATTATTGCATAGAACATTTTAGGCTTTGCATTTGCAGTTGTTCTCCCTTCATACATTCATGGCTATTGATAATTGTATTTTTTACACTTATCCGGCGCCTTAAATCATAGTATTTTAATGTTCCTTTGACAAAATATGGCCAATTTGTGTTATTTTATGTTTAATAGTTAAAACTCGATGATTGCATGAAGAACTGGAAGAAAGAACAAAAAAATTGAAGAAAAATGAAGAAATCCAAACCACGGGGACTAAAGTGAAACATTCTAATAGTTGTGTCGGATTGCAAGACGGCGATTCAAAAATGCTAAGGGTCAATTGGAGGTGAAGAGAAGCCAACGGGATGAAAAAATTGTCAAAAATGATCAAAATACACACTTAAGAAGATCCAAGGACCAATATGCAATTTGGTCCAAAAATGGCAATACCATGTGTAAGCATAGGCCGGCAGGCCATGTGTACACTCAAAACTTATTTGAGCTGACTAAGGTTAAATTGGATGAACTATGTGTACACTCAAATTAAACCATGTTTACGCATAATTTACTCCCAAAGGAAAAAAATTCTTTTCTTATTTTGTTTCACCTTGTTTTGGTATGCAATATTTTGGCACTCTGCAAGACCTAATACATTCAAAAAGTCCACAACCTCCCTAAAACCCAAAAATCACATATTCTATGTATTTTGAAGGCGAAGAACAAGGCTAAGCATCAAAATCAAGGCGGATTACACAAGATTATTGAAGAATATTCATCCCTTTGCAAAATTAAAGTCAACAGTAGATTTTTCCATATCATTATTTCTTCATTTTGTATGATGTTTTTCCAATATTTCTTGTATAGTTTAATAATTAGAATGGTTGGCTAGGTTTTTCAATTGTTTGTTTTTAATTCTCAATTACAAATCCCATCTCCGATAAATGCAGAACACCAAAAGATTTTAAGTGCAGCTTTCAGTTCAACTATTATATAAATGGCATTTCTTTTCGACTTTGACAATTGACATAACCTTTCCACTCATGACCATGTGAAGCTATTTACTTTATTCTTCAATAAGGTTCACAAAATCTTGTCCATGTCCAAATTGTGTGATGCCCAAGGGAATAGTAGCTATATATTCCTGACTATTAAGAAGCTTATTCATGAAGGAAAGATCAAAAGTTTTTTAAAGGTGGAAAAACATAAACATTAGATAGTATTGATTCTCTTTTATCTTTATTTGGCATCTATCGCACCTAGTTCCTGCAGCACACCTTTAGTTTCATCAAAAGTTACTTTTAAGTTATTTTATTTTGACAAACATGATCTCATAGTTACTTTTTGTATAAACAAAAACACACTTTCTACAAAGTAAGTCTTAACTTTCTTACAAGGTTTTGAAATTCTAAACCAGATAAACATTATAGCTTACCCATGATGAAGTATGATAAGAAGAAAATGCCAAAATAATATGTTAAATTAAATTACAACACTAACTTCGCTGCTGAAGATAAATTGATAGGATTGAAGAAGAAGGAAGCTTCAAGTTTGATAATTACCATAGAAGCTGAATTTGCAGTAATTGGTGGATTTAGCATGGAAAGCCAATTAATTGATTCTAGCAAAACCCAATTTTAAATCTAAAAAATGGGGGAAAAAAAAAAAATCAACTCCAAGAATGCAAGCATGAACAAATAGAGAGCAGCAAATAAAATTTAAAGCAAAATCAGACAGCCCGTATTAAATTCTGCGCACAAATCAATTTCAAAATCATCACCCAGAAAGCAAAATTGAGCGACAACTTACATTAACAAAAGCAGGATGAAACATGACCAGGGCTCTGTTATTCAACACATCAACCACCGCCTCTTTGATTCCGGGAAGCCTCTTGACTGCCTTTTCGACCGATCCAGCGCATGCAGAACACGACATGCCGATGACTGAGAATAAAGCCTTGGCTTCCGATTCTTGCATGCTTTTTTCTTGATCAGAAGACACGTTTATGCCCTTTGGATACTTGGGCATTGATGGATAGTGTGGCTTCGGCGATAAGCCTCCAGTCTCATTTCTTATGCACGCCAAGGACAGGAATTTGGCTGCCATGATCGAAGTACAGCACCCCTTTGATTCAAATTCTCTGATTTTCTGCTATGCAGAGATTTATAATAAAAAATTGTTTCGCTTCTTATTTACGCCACCATCGAAAATGGCGGTTCAGAATTGTGGACATGTACAATCACTAATGCTCCTTTGAATCAAAGCCGTGTGCATCAAGAAGTGGCAGGATTTGCTCGTCACGAGCGCAGCATCTAAAAGTTTTCTGCAGATGACGTGGACGGTAGTGGTGTGCCCATAAGTCGGGCTTTCGCGGGCTATTTGAATGAGTGGATTTTGACTTTGTTGCGGTTTAATATTATTTTCAAACATATTCCTGATGAGATAATATTGCACGTAAATCCAAAATTTCTTCTTTTTTAACGTCGCATTCTCCAAACAATCGCCATTCCAAAACATAGTTTTCACTAAAATCTCATTAAAGTGGAGCCAAACAATGGCATATTCATTCAATGAAGTAGTTATCTATGTCACAACTTGTTATTTGAAGCAAACAGAATTATAGAAAATTAATGTCACAACTAACAAACTGTCACGTAAGAAAAAAGTGCACCTAGGTTCTCGAACATTCACGAAATTGCGGAAATCACATTCCCAAACTCGCACAATTGGCGCAAATGAGTAATTGAAAAAAAATTGTTTCATTTTCAAGAATAATGATACAATATTCTTGAGTATTGAGAACCTATTTGATGCACGTTAAAATAGAAAGAATGCATTTTTTTGGTGATGTGATGGTGAATATGTGGTTGAAAAAGACGTAAAATGTATTAATGTGATGAAAAATATTATTTTATTGAAAAATGTGTGGTTGAAAATGAGTATAAAAATGAAAATAAAAATTATAATTTGGCTCAAACAGGAGCTGGATGAAAAACATTGCATTTATGCAAATATTTATTTATTATAAATTGATATAGTTAAAATGATATGATCGGATCGAATACTATATCGCTTTGTTATGCATTTCAAAGTTAAGAGAATACTAATCTTTTCTTTGAGCAGAAAAGAAAAGCTTTTTCGTAAACTCAATTGGCTAAAACGTTTGGACTTCTTTTGATTGAAGGAAAAAAAAAAATCATTTTTTCTACCTCAACTGGAAAGGAATTCGTGTGCAAAAAGAGGAATAAACCTTGCTAACTCAAATAATTAGAATTTCGTGCTGATAACGTGTTATAAAATAGAAAGAAAATGAGAAAAAAGTAAAAAAGTTTGTAGACATGTATTTTGTTGAAAATTAAAACCCCATATTTATAAGAAAGAATTATGGACGACAAGAAATACAATAGTCATAATATCTAAGTCTACAAAGGTATTAACAATTATTCACCAATAAACATATAATTTACAACAAAAGGATATTTTCAAAATAATTTAACTGTGGTGGTGTATTTGTGTAAATTGTCCATTTTATTTTGCTTCATAGGCCATGTTGTTGACAAACTCAAGGCACATAACTCGGATCTACAAACTTCTGACACAATACTAGAAGTACTTACAGAAGGAGATCCATAAAATTGCCTGCAAGTTTTCGCTAATCCTTGGACAGAATCTAAACATATCAATCGAAAAAGATTTCAGAGTTGAAAGAAACAAAAAATGAAAGATAGATTTCTCAAACCAAAAACGATCTGGTAGTTATTATTTCAGCATTAGGTGTTCCTGTATTCTCCCAAAACCACATATGGACCATGCTAGATGTACTTTTTTGTTGACAAAATGGTTTACTACATGGTCATGTGGCGGCCCCCTATTGGAGGGGCGGCTGTGCCCTTTTCGCGGATTATAAGCCAAGGAATTCATATTCAGCAAGGATAGCAAACAATTCGATATAGTTGTAAAATGCATGAACTTCAACTAATGCAACACATGCTAATTTCACAAAACAATTCACGAAATATATTTTGATAACAAAATCAAACAAAAACAGTGAACAAGGACATAAAAGTAACACACAAATCTACCCCATTCTTCAATATCTCAATTAATAAAAACATACAACAAAAGCAAATCTTAGTTCACATCAGGCCTCCTCATCTTGATACTCGTCCTCCTCGTCATACTCCTCGTCAGCAGTGGCATCCTGATATTGCTGGTACTCAGCCACTAAATCATTCATGTTGCTCTCAGCTTCTGTGAACTCCATCTCGTCCATGCCTTCTCCGGTGTACCAATGCAGGAAAGCCTTCCTGCGAAACATGGCAGTGAACTGTTCACTGACCCTCCTAAACATCTCCTGGATTGATGTGGAGTTACCAATAAAAGTTGAAGCCATCTTCAGGCCAGTGGGTGGTATGTCACAAACGGTAGATTTCACGTTGTTTGGAATCCACTCGACAAAGTACGATGAATTCTTGTTTTGCACATTGATCATCTGCTCGTCAACCTCCTTTGTGCTCATCTTGCCACGGAACACAGCTGATGCCGTGAGGTATCGGCCATGTCGAGGATCAGCAGCACACATCATGTTCTTAGCATCCCACATTTGTTGGGTGAGTTCTGGGACAGTGAGGGAACGATATTGCTGTGACCCACGAGATGTGAGTGGTGCAAAACCAACCATAAAGAAGTGGAGTCGTGGGAATGGGATAAGATTGACAGCCAACTTTCGAAGGTCTGAGTTCAGCTGCCCAGGGAAGCGAAGGCAGCAAGTGACACCGCTCATTGTGGCAGATATCAAGTGGTTCAAGTCTCCAACTGAAAAGAACAATTTGATTAGAAATTAAAATATGCACATATATCGTATCTTCAGAACTTTTCACAAATATTTGACCACCGTTTGGCCCACATTATTCAAATTATAATTTTTGGAATATTTTTTTTTTTGGGAGAACGTGATTAAAAAGAAGAATTTTTTTAAAATTTAAGTGTAATATTATTTTATGAAAAAGATAGTGTGATTAAAAATAAGAAAAAGAAGAATAAATTTTTGGAATAATGGGGGCCAAACAGGGGCATGTAGGGAATGGCAATGGTATTTATTCTTTCTACAAATGTCAAGACACGACTCCACTCAGAAAAGAGTTGTGTACTATCTGTGGACAGCCAACATGTTCGCTCTATTTGCCAGACTGTCAAACTTGCGACAATTTCTGAAAAGAGGCCTCCTCTGATTCAGTTCTCCAAATATTGCAAATTAAGTAGATTGCAATTATAGTACTTTTATAAAGAACTTCAAACTGTTTTAAAATACCACGCATAACCTGCCAAAATTGGACCTTAACATACATATCTTATTGGTAGAATGAAACCGTGCACCTAAATTATACAGAACATGCTTGACATAAAAGACCCCCAAGTAGTCCATAAATACGGCCCTGACATAGCCTGATTAAATATTGGAACTCTTAAGGAAATCATATAAAACAACACAGTTAAGGCCTTCAAATAAACTTTCTCCCAATTGGGATGTTTTCTTTCCAATTACATAAAGAAAAATAAGAGAGCATATACACACTATTCGCCTTTCATGTTGATAGGTTCTAAAGAATGAAATACAGAAAGGGGAACTGAGACTTACAACTGGGAGTGGTGAGCTTCAGAGTGCGGAAGCAAATATCATATAGGGCCTCATTATCCAGAACCATACACTCATCAGCATTCTCAACAAGCTGGTGCACAGAGAGAGTTGCATTGTAAGGCTCAACAACAGTGTCAGACACTTTTGGAGATGGGAACACCGAGAATGTAAGCATCATCCGATCAGGATATTCTTCCCTTATCTTGGATATCAAGAGGGTCCCCATCCCTGACCCAGTTCCACCTCCCAATGAGTGACATACTTGAAACCCTGGAGTAGACAAGACAGTTCATCAATCAAACCAGAATTAGGCTTTGTTATTGTAGATGTAGACTTCCACAAATCAAAAATCCAAAAGGCCAACGTGCAAAGCAGTTTAGGCAAAATCAATTAAGCCCTCGCTTGTTTCTCATTTTTCATCCATAAAAATGAAAAATATGACAGTTATCAATCACATCAAACCATCAATTTTAAATTTCGGGTTTAATAACTACTATATTTTTCATTCTCATTCTACAATAATGAGAATTGAACAGAGCCTAAATGGACAAATAAATTTAGATGTCAGATTTCACAAACATGCAAGAACTAAAGAAGTAACATAAAGAGTTCCTAAACAATGCATATACATACAACGACAGTGAAACATGAACATGTGAGTGCCTCCACGCATACCAGTTGACACGTATAAGGAAGCTCTTGTTTGATAATCATTATTTTCAAAATGCATTTTCTCTTATTTTCAAACAAACTCTCTTCAAAAAAATAATATTATATACACAAACCTAAAATTTTCCTTATTTTTTTTATCTACACATTCTCAATCAAATCACAGTTCTAAAATGCATTTTGGCAAAAAAAAAATATGCATTTTGTACTTTGCTTGCATTTCACGCCAATTAAAATTTCTTTGATACACACCAGCGATAGTGCTTCACAATTTACTCAAGTAAGCGTACAAACATGTATGTTTAGGAAAAACAGTGGACCATATTTTGTGGCCTGGTCATGTAGCCCATAATGAGTATCTGAACTAAACATGCCACAAATGTTCCGCAATCAAAGTTTGGACAAAATATTCCAATAGCGCAATCCTCAGCAGAGATCCATTATAATACTAAAGGGAGAAAATATTGCACACCCAATGATTTGCACACAGTATAACTTTGGCATAGATCTCCAAATATTCCATAAAATGTAAAGCGATTGAAATTTAAATGGCTCAATGACAGTACAAATTACAAAGTTCAGTACAAGTCTTACCCAAATTGGTTTATGAATCAAATCTAGACATAAGTCTTCCAGATCCACGAACCTTAGCAAAGATCCATGATAACACTTAACAAATACAGCAGAATCATAATTTTCTATAATGCTACCCAGAAATAAATGAAAATGAAAAAAAATCACGAGATCCAACTAATAACGTATTTGTGCCATAGCATATAGATTAACATATAATCACAGCAAACGGTAAACAAAAGGTTAATTTCACCTTGGAGGCAGTCACAGTTCTCAGCTTCCTTTCTTACAACATCAAGAACCGAATCAATGAGCTCAGCACCCTCGGTATAATGTCCTTTAGCCCAGTTATTCCCAGCACCGGACTGTCCAAAGACGAAGTTATCCGGTCGGAAGATCTGGCCAACTGGACCGGATCTGATGCTGTCCATGACTCCAGGTTCAAGATCCATGAGCACGGCTCGAGGAACAAACCGGCCGCAGCTGGCCTCATTGTAGTAGACATTGACCCGCTCCAGTTGCAGATCTGAGTCTCCCTGGTACCGGCCCGTTGGATCTATGCCGTGCTCAGCGCATACTACTTCCCAGAACTTGGCACCAATTTGGTTGCCGCATTGGCCACCCTGAATGTGCAGAATTTCACGCATTTTAGGGTGTGAGTGTGTTTTGTGGGGTTGAGTGGGCTAGGGTTTGAGTGAACGTAGAGGAAAGGGGGAAGGGCAATATATGGGAGTGGGAGGAGGGAAGTTGAAATTTTTTGAAATTGGGTTTTGATTGTGTAGGATGGGGAATATGTAGTTACTGTATGCTTGGGTACGTGGCATGTAATAATTGGCTGATCTAGATATTTTAGCATCATTTATTCGTCTGGACTCTTGTTTGGTGGTCATTTTTTTGAAAAATATTGTTTTGAGTGTTTGACATTCATTTTGGAGAAAAATTTGATTTAAAATAGTAATTGATAGAGGAATGTGTGATTAAAAAGTAATGAGAATTTTTAAGGTTACGTATAATACTATTTTATTAAAGAGAAAAAAAAAATGAGAAGTAAAATGAGAAAAATGCATGTCAAACAAAGGCTAAGTTTTTTGAGAATAAGTAGACTATGGTTAAAAACAATAAAACTAGTTGTATAAACATGATTGACAATAAACTAGTTGTATAAACATGATTAACAATCATGTGTTATCAAAATTCGAGTCCTTGATGTAAAAAAAGGTTTTTAAAATGAATTAGCCCTTGTTTGTCTACCATNAGAATAAGTAGACTATGGTTAAAAACAATAAAACTAGTTGTATAAACATGATTGACAATAAACTAGTTGTATAAACATGATTAACAATCATGTGTTATCAAAATTCGAGTCCTTGATGTAAAAAAAGGTTTTTAAAATGAATTAGCCCTTGTTTGTCTACCATTATATAAAACTCTGTTTGCTACAGTAAACAATACTCATCACACATTCACCTAATTAAATATTTCACACACAAACCAATAAAGTTACTTTAAATTTCAACCACACATTCTCTAAAAATTACTATTCATTACATCATTCTTTAAAAATTAATGGGTGACAAACACACCCTTAATGTGACGTTGTCAAGTATGATGTTGTCAATCAATATTGTCACCAAAAATTGTACATGTGGCATGAATAGGTTAAAAGTAGGAAGAAATTTTGAGTTTACATTTATAATATTTTATTGTGTATATATTGAAAAAAAAAATTGAAATAATGAGAGAAACACCATTTACTTTGGTGTTAATTTCATTATTAAATATTAAAATAAAAAATAAATAAGTCCATGGTTGGTATAAAAATTCTTTAGAGCCCGTTTAATAGAGATTAAAATTGAAAATATAGTCGTTCTTGGGTCCCACTCGTCTAATAAAAATCAACGATAACAATTAATTTTTCAATTTTAATCTCTAGCGAACGGGACCTTAATGATAAGTCACCTTTTCCAAGATTTTGGTCGTTTGATGACAATATTGTCAATGGAATTCCATTTCCTCCTATGCTCCTCACGCGTCCTTTTAACCACTTTTCAAGGAAAATCTTCTCTTGATATTTTGGTTGATTTTTGTTTTTCACCTTCTTCTTTTTTTTCTTTCTTTTTTTTTTTTTTACAATTTGAAAAAATTCTAGACACACTAGTAAAATTTTTTATCGCTATTATTAACAATTTCCATGTTAAACAAATGGCACTAGGTATAGTAATTTTTTTTTTAAAAAAAATATATATATATTTTTTTTTGTTTGTAATTGGAACAAATTCTAAATTCAATAGTAGAAAAAATTATCACATTAATGGACAATTTTCATGAAAAACAAAGACGAACGGACACCAAACTTTCAACATTTTTCAAGTGAAAAATTATACCAATCAAACACATATAATTCTCAATAAAACAATTTCTAAACAATTCAATTCCTTGGAATTCATTTTCTTTTCACCAATTTTCCACATTTGCAATCAAATGGACCCTTAAAGAAAAATTTCCCCTTGTTTTCGAGGAAAACATGATCATATGATCAAAAGTGGAAAAATATTTTATATGAAAAAATTAATCAAACAACACAAAAATAGGAATTTGGGTAAAAGAAATACATTTTTCATGAAAAATATTGACAATCAAATGCATCCTAAATTCATTTTTTCACAAAATTATTTTTTAATAATGTATTCTTTCAATAAAATAAATTCGTGCATGAATTAATTTTTAATAATATATTCTTTCAGTAAAATAAATTGGAAATTAGATCAAATCTTACAGTTATTATAAAACAAAATATTGTAGTTTAGTCATTAATTGGTTCAATTGTAAAAATTGATTAAAATTTAAATCAAAGTCAACAATTAATTTTAACAATACATTTTATGGACACTGTAAATTTTTAATCTCACGTTACATCAACTTTTATGAAATCTACTAAAGTTTCTAAACCAAACGGGGCTTAATTTGCATTTACAATTTCTATTTGGTGGTACTTTTTAATTTAATTTTTTTTTTTAATTTCATTTACAACCATACATTTTATAAGACCTAAACTTTTCGGTCACATATTTCATCAATTTTTACTATCAAAAATCTACTAAAAAAAATAATTTTTAACTATACCAAATAGAGGCTTAATTGTAAAATCAATCTCCTATTTGAACCACATTCTCTCATTTTCAAACACACATTTTTCAATATAATAACATTTTCCATTATAATACTAGATTTTCATTCCTTTTCAACCAAATATTCACCATCATATAAAAAAAATAAATGTATTCCCTCCTAAAAAATGTGCATCAAACATGCTCCAAGTGCCACTACCTTCTACTCCACCTTCCTTATCCATAACATGCACCCTTCCTCCACTTCCTCTCGATGAACATCCCCATCTCCACCACCTCTAGAGACTCAACGTCGATGTTGTCACTTGTGGTCAACGCCCAGCTCATACAACAACAATCATCTCAAAATCAATTCAATTAACCAAAAATGAATAAACTAAATCTGAAAATTGTAATAAATAAAATACAATTCCAACAGTGTTGACGGAGGTAATGACACCTACTAAACCCCAACACTGGACTTTAAGGTTGTAGATTTGAGCGGAAACCTAAATGAAGATGACAGTAGGACGATGTGGTGGCAAATCGGTCAAGAAGAAACATGTGTGGATGTAGTAACTGCAGTTTCGATCGAACTTACAGTGATGCAATAATGGAGTTTTAATTTATCCATTCTTTATTTTTGAAATTGGTAATTAGGTGGTGATTTTTGGTAGAAGGTAACGATAGATGTTGGTTTGGAAAGGGGGTGACGACAACATCGATTGTGGTGGGTAGTGGAGACGGTGCATGAGATAATAAGTTATCATACCATAAATAAAAGAATCACTTCTCTCATTACTGTTTATAAGCCATGAGCCGAGTCGAATGGCTTTTTGACTCAGCTCGGCTAAGTCGATTTTTTATTTATTTATGTATGTTTGATTCAATATTTTAAGTTACAAATATGCGTTTTAAGCAATTTAAAATTTGTTGAAAATGTTGAAATGCGGCCATGATAAATTTATGGTCGATAAATTTTAAATATCAAAAATAAATTTACATTAATTGTGAAGCGTAAAGTCATGATTGTTTATGTTTCTTTTCGATCTCAATCTCATTTCAATGTCTTTTTTTTTCGAACTTTTTTTTTCCTACAATGATTGATTCGATATTTCACAATATGAATATTCATTTTAAAACATACACATGGTCAACTACATGAATAACAAAGCGTAAGTTACAATTTAGAAGAAACCTGCATACACTATAAATAAGTTAACGGTAAACAAACAGAGTGTAAGTTACGATGCTGTAACTCATTAAAGTACATAGTTTATGTAAAAAGATTACACGAAAGTAAGAAACATAAAATTACATACACGTCGAAAATATTGTAGGAAAAAATACATTAACTGTAACAAAAAATAAAGGGCATGTTCGGTAGAGATTAAAATCGGATTAAAATTGAAAAATTTGTCGTTATTGTTGACTTTTATTAGACGAGTGAGACCCAATAACGGCTATATTTTCAATTTTAATTGAATTTTAAACTATACCGAACACGCCTTAAGTTTTGCCTGCAATATCTTCCGTGTGACAATGTGTAGATA
>CAIGRQ010059273.1:0-17318 GCA_903798375.1 Fraxinus sp. D2006-0159 | reverse complement strand
TAGGGATTGGAAAGAAAACCTAACGGAAGAAATGAATAGATTTTCGTTGGTAACCAAAAGGAATATAGAGAGGAGACCAGAAGCTGGGCATCAATGGTACATCAGGGCTGCACAATATTGATGGTGTGGGGGAATAGAGTAAATAGACGGAATGATGATTGCGTGTAAAAATTGAGAAAAAAAAAAACATTTGTAGAGACGGGAAGAAAATTGGCAAAAAATTACAGTTTAAACAAAAAAAGAAATCACACATATATGACGTTAGCATTGCGTCATGATGACGCCTTAAGAACAATACAAAACTTTGCTCTTATATATATTGTAATGATATTGCAATTTTGATCTTTGATTCTTTGATAAATTTCTGTACTTGCAGAAAAGTTCGATTTTATTTTTGTTTTTTTATATAAAAATATTTTCATTTTACAAGACAAATAATTAGAATAATTTTAAAATCGGCTTAATAAAAGCAAATTCATTGTAACCTAATGACATAACCATGTTGTATAATTAAAAGTTGACAAGGATCTGCTTGACCGATTTATCCATTCGATAAGGAAATGCTTTGTTTGTACAGACATGGGACATTGTATAAGTGAATAGGAAAATAACATATAGACTTAAGGGATAAGCTCAAATATTCTTTAGGGCCTACCTCATTTGATTGGATATGATGTAATTCATTGTCACGACTCATAACCTTGTCTATTTTTTTTATGCAAAATTGTAGCATCAGTCCCTGATCTTTTAATTTTTTTTGTAAATTTTACCATAACCTTCAATTTGTGCTAACAGAGATCCCTAACATTTGAAAAATTAGCAGTTGTGATCCAGATGGATGGAAAATCGTTAATTGACCAGAAAATTGATTTTATCCAAATATAAGAAGGGCAAAATGATAAGTTTACAAATTTAACCTAAAATAATAAAAAAATAAAAAAATAAAAGGGCTACTATTTGTCTCTTCACAAACCCCACCCCCTTTCCTACCCTCACTGAAAATCACTACCACCTACCAGCTCTCCACCCTCGGGCTCCATTCTTCGTCGCGGGTTTGAATGACATGAGGTGTCTCACTCATTTGAGCGACTCATTACAAGACTCATTCAAGAATTTGTAGAACTGGACTAAGGTGACCTTCGTTAACCCTTGCCAGGGATTCACTCCTACCTACAGAGTGCTACCTGCAACAATGGATGCATCTACAAGTTATCACTCTCCAATATGGCCCTCAAAGGCACAATCTTGCCTTATTTGTCGAATTGCACAAATTTACAAGCCTTGAACCTCTTATCCAACGCATTGATCGGTCCTATTCCAACAAAGCTTCAGTATTTGGTCAATTTGGCAGTTCTAAATCTCCCATCAAATCATATATCTAGCCCAACAACAAGAAGAAAATGACTATTGATTGTTCCTAAACCAAAACTGGTTCCATCATCACTCATAAATTATGCATATTGGCTTCCCTCTTTCAATTGCCCGGGACCTGTGATTTATTGTGGATAACAAATATTTGTGCCAACCCCAATTTTTCATTATTGATTTTCATTTTGTTCATTGTTTGGATTGTCAGTAAGCTTTGAAAATCATAGAAATTTGGGGAAGAAAAGTGAGTGGTGAAGATATACTTGTTTACACATGGAAATGGAAGCGTGGTGGGGGCAAAAGTGGTGGCGAGTGACGGAGGCGGATGATTGAGGGTAGGTGTGTGTTTTGGATTGGTTGGGGGTAGGGGTAGAGGTGGGGGTGGGGGTTGATTTTTTTATTTTTTGGTTTTGGGTGGCGTGGGGTGGGGTGAGGGGTAGAGGGGTGAAGATATGAATGAACAGTTCCTTTTTTTTTTTTAATTATTTTAAGGAATAAATGAGGATAAATGCAACGTTACTATCTTACCCTTTTAATTTGGTCAGATTCTATTATTCTTAGTCAACTAATAGCCAAATAGATCCATTTGGACCCCAGTTGTTAATTTCTCAAATGTTTGGGGGATCTCTGCGGGCCTGCGGCACAAATTGAATGTTAGAGTAAAGTCTGCGAAAATTCAAAAGGTAGGGACTGCTGATGCAATTTTCCCTTTTATCCTCTATTGCACGTTTTTATTTGATCCAAATATCTAGTCATAGTCACATGCAGTACTATTTTAAGGCACGTTAGTACCATATTTGAATTGTAACAATCAAAATCCAAACGGATCGCATCTCGACCATTCTAAATAACCTGATTACTCGATACGTCATTTTCTTAATCACGTGTTAAGCTTTTTTTCTTAACGATTGCAAGTATTGTTCTTCACTAAATATCAATTCTTTAAAAAGTGAAATGAATTGTGAATATTATAAATCCAGTTTTTGCTACACTTACACTATGGTTGGCGGGTTTGTTTACATTTTTTGACATCACACAATTTTGCCATTGATTTTAACACTTATTCAACTCGATGGTCTCAATTTTGACACCTCAAAAAGTGTTAAACTAGTCGTACACAGTACATCCATGGTGCACAACTAGCTTAATTCTTATAAATCATACAGATGTGATTTCTTTTCACAAAGGGACGCACAACTTAAACTTAATGAATAAAGCTCAATAATATACAGAACACCAGCCTTGATTAACACTAATGAGCTCTTGGTAATTTACTTTATTTAACTCTTATGAACAAACAATCTAGTTGTATATCTACTGTAGAATTAAATCCTTCAACCGTCACAAAATGCATTTCATAGTAACAAAAATTATGTATGATCACGCTAGTGTAAATTGTTTTCAACGCAAATTGAGGCACCATTTATACGTGCAAATTATTTAATTAAATACAAATAATTTGAAAATCATACAAAGTATTATATTATAGAAAATATTTCGTTTCTTTTTACTAAAATTACATTCAAAAAAATAAAATTTAAAACAATAAATTTAAGAATTATTTTAGAGCATTAAATTTTTAATTTAACTTGTGTTATAGTGTTGATAAATAAAATAAATATAAGACTTTCATCTATTTAAATATTCATTTATCTTTAGGGAGATAAATTAGTACATTGAAATTACTCACATTTAGAAATAGCCAAATAAACAAACATGTAAATAGAAATAGTGAATTAGTGAAAATTGACCATTTTCAAAAAATTAAAGTTGTGTTGTCGTATCCTCAAATGAAGTTTAAATAAAATAAAAGATTAAATCATAGACATGTACCTCTATGTGTATATATCCATATGTGTGTATTTGGATAGGATAGAATTGATCTCTTGCCCCTAGTGAATAAAATAAAAACTTCTCACTGTTAACGTGGTAAGAGACCTTAGTTATGGTTCTCTGAATCTCTTACCGCGTCAGCAGTGAAAAATTTTATCATGTTCGCTGGGGAAAGAAGATCGTGATTGTTGGATAGGAAACATAAGATTATTCCCATGTGTGTATTTGGATATGAAACATATCATTATTCACATAATTTAACCAAAAATGCATAAACTATATTTACTTCGATTTAGAGTAAAATCTATAGCTACTTATAGGAATAAAGACTTGAAGATTTCCAAATCCAATTATTATATTTTGGTGTTTTCAAAGCATTTTCCAAACTCACTCTGTGGGTGTGGGTGGGAGATGGAGAAATGTACAATACCACATTTAATTTGAATTTACAATTATTTCGTCATTCATTTTCATGGTATTTTCTTCTGATTTTAGAAGTCTTACAAAAACATTGACGGACAATGTAATAGCTCCAAATAACACAACTTATATTTTCAATGTACTTATGAATATTCCACTTGGAAAGTTTTGATTACTTGAGTCTTTTTTATTATATAATAGATGGACTAACTTGTTCTACTCGTCGAGTAAATCATCGTAATATATTTGAAATTTCAAATCAATTTCGAATGAATGAAAAATTGTGGTCCAAAGTTAGAGGAAAATCGAATTTTCTGCACCTAAAGGCGTCACTCAAGCGACAGCCCAGCGCCAACTAGCGACAGACTGTCTACTTTTAGTGCTCGAGCGATAGGTGAATGACAGCAAAGGCTACGACCCTTAGGCAAATGTTGTTGAGTTTTGGGACATGTCTCTTCACTCACAACCTCTCTTCCTCTATAAATAAGATCCTTTGGATGTCTTTTAACCAATCACAATCGTATGCAATCATAGCATAAAATAAAAATTTATATTTCCTTAGCTAAAATTATGCATAAAAAATTGTTTATACTTCATTCGAAAGGAGTACAAAAGCTATATTTTTTGTTCGTCGTTCTTATGTTTTGGAATGCTACAAATATGAGAAGGTAGTCGTTGTATCTGGGGAGTTGATTGTCATTATCTGTATGCACAGTTGCAGGGAAAAATCGATTTAAGGACAAAGAATGCAACTCCTTCTCGTCTCTGCATTCATTTCCTTGGTATTATCTTGTCTATTTTAATTGACGTTTTAATATCAATTTTTGTAGTGTTTATTACTCAATTCATTGTCGTTATTCGGTCCAATTTTGTTAAGGTTGGTAAGTTTAATTTATTAAAGTAATCACTCAAATCCATTTTACGAACAACAATCTTAAGTCGATTTTCGTTTGAGTGATAGCTCTATATTTGATTTCATTTCGGTTTAACTTATTCTAATGCTTCTCGAATCTTGATTTTTATTGGTTTATCTTCTATTTTATGTAAAGAGAAATGAATACAGTTAACAATATCGATAATTCTTCGAATGATATTTCGAATATAGGAACTTCGGAAGGAGTTGTACCTAACATGGTTCCTACTGTTGTGATTCCTCCGGTTGCGGTTGTCCTTCCTACCGTTCATACAAATTTCGTTCCACATGGAGAGAAACAGGAGAAGTTCAGTAGGGTTGATTTCAAGAGATGGCAACTGAAAATGTTGTTCTATCTTACAACCCTAAACTTGTCAAAATTCTTGAATGAAGATACTTCCGCCATGAAAAAGGGAAAAATAATAGGGTATCGTTGTTAGTATTGGATGTTTGGAAACATTCAGACTTCTTGTGCAAGAATTACATATTGAACAAGTTGGGCAACACATTGTTTAATGCATATAGTTCCATGAAGTTTGCAAAAAAAATTATGGGAATCCTTGGAGAAAAAATTCAAGATTGAAAACGTCGGAACTAAAAAGTTCATCGTGGGAAAATTCGTGGACTACAAAATGGTAGATTCAAATACGATCATTAATCAAGTACAAGAATTGCGGGTTATTCTCCATGACATTCACGTCGTGAACATGTCTCTAAGTGAATCATTTTAAGTGGTTGCAATTATCGAAAAACTTATACCCATGTGGAAGGACTTCAATAATTATCTCGAGCATAAAAAGTAAGGAGATAAATATTGAAAAACTCATCGTCTTGTTGAGAATTGAATAAGATAACCGAAAGTTGGATAAGCATATTGAGAGTCATATACCACAAGCTAAGGCTAATGTGATGAAATGACAAGAACAAGAAGATGAAGTATTCCGTCGAATCTTCCAAGAAGAATGCAAAGAAGTTCAAGGTCAACTGCTATAATTATAGAAAGGCAGGACATCGCTCTATTGATTCTCGCAAACCTAAAAAGAAAACACAATCGAATGACACCGAATCTGATACAATATCTGATGGTATATTAGATGTAAACTTGTTGGCTGTTATTTCAAATGCAACATTGTTGGAAATCTCATGGAATGGTAGGTGGATACAGGCGTTGCCTGTCATATTTGTGCCGACAAAGGAATGTTCTCATCATAAACTTCAACCAATGGTGAGAATTTGTTCATGGAAAACTCTTCGAGTTCAAATGTTGAAGGAAAAGGTAGAGTAATTTTGAATATGAATCGGGCAAGGAACTTAGCCTTAACAACGTTCTTTGTGTACCTGATATTTGCAAGAATTTAGTGTCAGATTCTTTGTTAAGCAAGAATGACTTTAAATTAGTCTTTTTATTTCATAAATTTTTATTTACCAAGAACATTATGTATCTAGGCAAAGGTTATATAAAAGATGAACTGTTCAAGATGAATGTCCTTACCATTGTACCGAATAACTCAAGGAATAGAAATCTTCTACTTATATTCTCGAGTCGTCTAATTGATGGCATCATAAATTAGGATATGCAAACTTTAATTCTATACGTAAGTTAATGAATTTAAGTTTACTACCAAGTATGCATTTTAATACAAATGGAAAATGCGAAATTTGCGTAGAGGTTAAGTTAGCCAAAGTGTCGTTCTTATTCACGCCGATATATGTGATTTAAAGTTTGTCCAAACAAAATGTGGTAAAAAGTATTTCATCACGTATATAGAACATTGTACAAGATAATGTTACGTGTACTTGTTGAAAAGCAAATATGAAGTTTTGGAAGTGTTTAAACCCTGTAAAACAAAAGTTGAAAATCAACTTGGAAAATAAAATATTCCAGATGTTGTTGAATGCAAAAATTCTTCAAACGGTGCACCGAATTAATAAAGAAATGATTAATGCAATATTAACAAGTTTGGGCTTACCTCAAAATTTGTGTGGAGAAGCTATATTTTTTGCAAATTATATCCTTAATAAAATACCACACAATAGTAAGATTGAAACACCTTATAAGTTACGGAAATGTCATAAACCTTCCTACAAATATGTTAAAGTGTGGGGGTGTTTAGCAAATATACAAATACCTAAACCTAAACATTTAAAAATTGGAGCAAAGACAATAGATTGTGTCTTTATCAAATATGCAAACAATAGTGGTACATATCGATTTCTGGTTCATAAATCAGAAATATTTGATGTACATGTAGGTAATATCATTGAATCAAGTAATGTTTTCTTTGAAGATGTTTTTCCTTGTAAAGAGAAAAAAAGTAAGCTCACATAAACAAACTTATAATGCTGTAAATGGAAACCATCAAGAAGATGGAAATCATCAAGTAGATGAAGAACTAAGGCACAGTAAAAGACAAATGATTTATAAGACCTTTGGTTCAGATTTTCTAATATACTTACTAGAAAATGATCCAAAGGCATTTAACGAAGCAATGTTTACTCCATAAACTCCTTTTTGGAAAGAAGCGGTTAATAATAAAATTGAATCCATTATGTGTAATCATACTTGGGAATTGGTTGAACTCTCTCTAGGGAACGAAGCTTTAGACTGCAAATGGATCTTTAAAAAATTGAAGTCGGATGGATAATAGAAAAGTATAAGGCTAGATTAATAGCCAACGGATATAAACAAAAAGAATGACTAAATTTCTTCGATACCTATTCACCTATTACAAAGATCATATCTATATGTGTGTCGATTGCAATCGCAAGGTTGCATAGTCTTAAAATACATCAAATGGATGTTAAGATTACATTTGTAAATGGTGAATTAGAAAAAGAAATATGGAACAACGTGAATAGTTTGTTGTTCCGAGAAATGATAAGAAGTTGTGTAAGTTTGTAAAATTGTTGTATAAATTAAAACAAGTACCGAAACAATAACATGAAAAACTTGATAAAAAAAAATGTTGTCAAATGGCTTCAAAATTAAAGAATGTGACAAATGTATCTACATAAGAAAAAAAAAACACACCTAACGAATACGTGATCGTATATCTATATATTGATGATATGCTAATCATGGAAAATAACTCGAATGTTATTACTGTAACTAAGAAAATGTTGATAAAATATTTTTGACATAAAATATATGGGAGTTGCTGACATCATATTAGGGATTAAAATCTTTAAGACACTTGATAGTTTGTTATTGTCTCAATCGCATTATATTGAGGCTATACTTAAAAAGTTTAGGCGTATGACGATAAACTAGTTAAGACACCAGTAGACTTAAGTTTACAGTTAGCCAAAAATACTGGTGATGCCATATCTCAATTGGAATATTCAAGCATTATAGGTAGCTTGATGCACATCACCAATTGCACGCATCCGGATATAGCATATGCAATTAACAAGTTGAGTAGATTTACAAGTAATCCAAGTAATGAACATTGGAAGGCACTAACCTAAGTTCTTGAATACTTAAAACACACGGTTGATTATGGATTACACTACTCAACATATCCTACAGTGTTAGAAGGATATACCGATGCGAATAGGATATCTGACACAAAGGATTCCAAGTCTACGGATGGTTACGCGTTTACCATTGAAAGCGGAGCTGTGTCCTGAAATCATATAAGTAGACTTATGTAGCTCGATCTACAATGGAATTTGAGTTTATTGCATTAGATAAAATCGGAGAAGAAATATAATGACTTCGTAATTTTCTTAAGAATATTCCATGTTAAGAAAAATCGGTACCTGCGATTAATATACATTTACCTCAGATAATCAATCAACAATTGCAATGGCATAAAATAGTATGTATAATGGTAAATCTCGATATATTTATCGGAGACATAATACCAATAAATAATTGATATCGAATGGTATAATCTCAATTAATTATTTTAAATCAAAGGAAAACATAGCGGATCATTTGACGAAATGATTACCAAGAAATCAAATATACCATCTTTCGAGCGGAATGTGCCAAAGCATATCGATTAAAATTACTATAGCGAAAACCCAACCTTGTAGATTGAAAATCTCAAGATCTTGATTCAATGGGACAACGGCGTTATGAAAGATTCAGGTTAAAACACTTATTCCCATTCCTATAGACTTAAAGTGCTAGAATAAAAATGTATAAGGATAAGTGTAAAATTTTAATGATTCATATATTTTGGAAGTAGCCAAGAGATGTATGACACGATACTATAGGAAATCACCTATGCAAGTGTGAAATGGCTTACTTCTACGAGAATTTGAGGCTCAAATTCTCTTAAAACACTTATGAAATCAAGCGTTGTTCAAGGTCAAAATGAACACAACTATGAGAACCGAAGTTGCAATATGAGTTATGGTCTTGTTACAATTGTTTTGATTTACACGAACAGTGAATAGTTCAAGACATCGTGTTCATTATTAGCCTAGTAAATTCAATTATATTCGTCTAAGGAAGGTTCAAAGCCACAAGCCACTTATTCCGATGTTATAGCTTGTTGTGTGTACACTTTGTTAGAGTTTGCATATCATTTTCAATTTTGCGAAATTTCCATTCATGTAAGGGATTATTGGAATTTGGTTTAAAAGAGAAGAAAATATGGTTAAGTATGAAACTATAAAGTGTGAAAAGTAACTTTCGTGTCAATTTCAGCCAAATATTCAGACTTGATCCGATGTTCAAATTATGGAAATAAATAGACTAACTTGTTCTACTCGTCAGTACTCCTCGTGGTATATATGGAATCTCAAAACCAATTCCAAATGAATGAGAAATTGTGGTTCAATGTTGGAGGAAAAAATTGAATTTTGTGCACCTAAGATTGTCGCTCGAGTTATAGCCCAGTGCCGGCGAGCGACTGACTCTCTTTGTTGAGCTCAAGCGACGACGGGCGACAGCAAAGGCTACGACGCTTGGCAAATGTTGCTAAGTTTTGGGGCGCGTTTCTTCACTCACAACCTCTCGTTCTCTATAAATAAGACCCTTTTGATGTCATTTAACACATTCCAATCATATGCAATCATAACATAATATAAAACTCATATCTCCTTAGCCGAAATTCTACATAAAAATCTGTTTTTTTATTTCGTTCGAAATGAGTACAAAAACCATATTTTTTGTTCGTTGTTCTTGTATTTTGGGGTGCTATAAACACAAGAAGGTGGTCATTATATTTTGGGAATTGATTTCCTCACGTAAGAACCGTTGCGGGGCAAAACCGACATATTAACAAAGAGTTCAACTCTTACCTCGACTTTGCATTCATTTTCTTAGTGTTACCTTGTCGATTTTCATTGACATTTTAATATCCATTTCTTTGGTGTTTATTACTCAATTTCTTGCCATTATTGTATCCAATTTTTGTAAGGTTGATAAGTTTGATTTATTAAAGTAATCACTTAAATCCATTTTACAAACAACATTTTTCTTCGATTCTAGGTTATGACGTCTTATGGCCAATTTAATGTATTTGTTCACTAAATTTTATGAGTTACAAATTAATGTATTTGTTCACTTTCTTTACTTGGACATGGTGATACCATTTTTTTACCCATTGTCCATTGATCCTTAATAGTCGGGAGATTTTGTGTTTATTCCATAATATTTTTCTATACAGGATTGTCATCTCACCGGTGGACAACATATACGAGATCAATCCCCTTTTTCTATATTAGTCTGAATATTTTGTTATGATTTGGGTCATGTTTCATCATTGGCTATTGCGGTACAATTGACGGTCTGAGGATTTTTGAGGAAAATTGGAGGAATGGATATAAATTATCGGACAAATTTATAATGCTATTGAAGATGTTACAAAAATTGCTACATAAATTGGTGCACCACTAAAATAAAGGGTTTGTTTGAGCCTTATTTTTTAGGAGATTAAATTTTGTAATAATTATATTTTGATGAATGCGTGATTAAAAAATTGTAAAAATTTTGGGTTTACATGTAAATTCATTTTATTGGAATAATGTGTGGTTAAAAATGAGTTTGGAAAAAAAGAAAATTGAAAAAATGAGTTTAAGATTTGTTATAGATTATTTTTATAATATATATTTAGTCAATTTTAATATTTTTCATCTTTTTAATGAGATGAGAAATCAAAACTCTCAAAAATATAATTAGGAAAACATCATTATGTAGAAAGATAAAAATATAAGGGTCCGTTTAGTTTATGTTTCAGATTTCAGTTTTCAATTTTGAATTCATTTTCAATTTTCTATTTTGAGGATCTGTTTTAAGATTTTTAAAAAAGCATTTGGTTTTATTTTGAAAAATTATTTTTTAAAACAGAAAACTAGAAAATATTTTTGGTTTGAAATTTTGAAAAATTATTTTATTACATGTTATACGATGAAATCTAATTATTCAGTAAATAGAATAATTTTACATTAATATATTATCATGTAATATACATTTTAAACTTGGTGAATCTTACAATATTTTTCTCTCTACGAAAGTAAAATAAAAATAAATAATTACTCAAGACTCAAGTTTAGCATGTATGAAATAAAAATAAAAATTAATGATGTACTGAGAATATTTTCATCTATTTTATTTGTGTTTACTTAAATATCTTTTTTAAAGTTTTTATGTAAATAATCATTATGAGCTTGAACTATTTTTATTTATTATTTATAATTTCTTTTACTTTTTAAAAATATTTTTAATTTTTAATTTTTGAATTTATATATATCTTGATTTTTTTAAAAAAAAATTAAATTTTATTTGAAGAATTTTATAAATTTTATTTTCAAAATTTTGCCTAAAACTCGTTTTCCATGTTTTGAGTGTTTTCAGAATTTTCACTGAAAACACTCAAAATGTCAAAAGTGCGGGAGTTTTATGTTATAAATTTATTCTGACCGAACACCTTTTTAGTATTTTGCAAAAACTGAAAATAGCAAATAGCAAATCAAATGCACCATAAACTTTTAAAACTAAAACAATTTATAAGTTGGAAACTAAAATAAAGAAAAGATACAATTAAGAAAACAACATAAGGACAAGTAGAGAATGACAAAATGAAAACCTTATGTTCTCAAATTTTTGAAGAGATAGTTATGTGGCATTTATAATTTATATTTTTTACGTGGCTTTATAGCTGCACCTTCACCAAAACATATTTTTTTCACAATATTTTACAATTATAACCCATCTTAATTATTTGTTTTTAAAAAGAAGTACAATTGTGGTGTATTTACCCTTTTCCAATGTTTGATTATGCAACATGTGCATCACGAATTACAAATATGTTTACTAACAAATGTGGTAAAATATAATCGAATCAAAATTTCACCAACCAACTAAAAGAAATTAGAACTTCCCCACTTTTTTTTTGCCACCCCAACCCCCTCCGATTCGAATTTTTTAAGATAAACACAAATGCTTAATAATGTAATTATAGGTGTCCTATAAATACATAATAATTTATACAATAGTTTACGTTATACTTATAAATTATGTGACATCGACTATTCAATATATATATAAAGTTTCATTCACAAGAAGGTGTATTCTCGAACCCTAGTCAAATTCCCTCTCTCGTCTCTTGCACTCATCTTTCTTTCGTCTTGCCGTTGTATTGATTGTTGGAGTGAAAACGATAGCTCAAACTATTTTTTGGATCGGCGAGCTTTACCTTCTAACGAGGTATTCTATGTGCAGGTAATGTCTACGTGAAGAGACGATGGTCGGAATTCTGTTGGTGCATCCTTTAGGTTAATAGATTGACGCCGTCTTTGAAAAATGATACATGTTCTCCCCACATTCAAAAAGTCATCAAAAATGAAGAATTTTTAGAGCGTTTTCTCTACCAAAGTAGCAAAGATAGAAACCAAAACTTGAAGAAGCCAACCCCATTAAAGGAAGAAAAATTCTACTGGAAAGAAAGATGATAAAATTTCTTTGGAAGCGAACAAGCAGATAGGATTTTTACTTGAAAAGGGATAAATTGGTCAAAAAATTTAGAAAATTGTTTCGATCAGAAGTTTGGGCCTCGCTAACAATTAAAAGATTCAAACGATTGTGTAAGGAACAAACCCCTCGAGACAAAGTCCCAACGAGGGGTGTTTTATTTATAAAGATTACAGTTTATATGAAGCGAAATGCCTCCAAGGGACACAAGCACACAAGGCAGTCGAAAGTTTAAAGACAAGAAATTAAAGGAAAAGAAATTATATAGCCTCTATTCTAGAGTAATTTGATCGGGGTTGCTTCCATATCTTCTCTTCTCTCTTATACTCCTTCGGTGGTTTTTGTTGTAGAACTGTTTGACAACCACTCATCGCCTTGTAACTACCCACTTTTTCCATAATGGCTAACTTGTCAATAAACTGTCGCTTTTAAATGCTACCATTACTCCCATTATTTAACTGCTTGCCTCCGAAATTTTTGGATCGTAGAATGCGATGAGACTACCCACTAACTGTGTCAATAACTGTTGCCTTAAATAACCACTAGACATTATATTCACCCAGATCCTGGCATCTCGCGGGATTGAGCGATGACGGGACCGTCGCTCTGAATAACAACGAGGCACTATATTCGCCCTGATCTTGGGCGTCTTGCAGGCTTGGGCGTTGTGGGCCTCCGCTACATAACTCTATCTTGGGTTTTTCACATGGCCTTGTTTGGGCCTATCTTGCGAATTTCCTAATTGACCTCCATTCTTTGGGCCATTTAACTGGGCCTCATTTTTGTTTGTCAACAATTACCCCCCAATATGGCAAAAATTAATATCGAACATTAATTTTATGCCATATTCATTCTTTGTATTCTCCCGCAATTCCTGAAATCCCACAAAGGCGGAGAATCTCAATCATTGTTTTGCTTGGAAGTGACCTTCTACATCCCAAAGAAATATAATAATTCACTACTCCTATAAACCGTGAAGTACGCCATTTCACCATACCATTATACCCATGATTTGCATTACCGTGCTTCTGTAAAATTCACCGTTCATCTTCTTGCTTCTCTATTCAAGCATTTACATTTTCAAACCCCCAAGAAAATTAGAGTTTGTAGCAAATGGCGACCTCAGACAACTCCTTTCGTTTCGAAGATTTCCAACAGTTATTTACAAGACCATATGTGAACCCTCGCTTTGGCCAGGCAATCCTGATCTCAATGAGTTTTTTCTAGGTCCATCATTTAACGATACTGACTCGATGGGGCAAGCTTTGGTTGGCTAGTTGTTCCCTTGCACTCAACACTCTTCTTTTCTGAATCCTTTTCAATTGAAGCCAATCCCTGAACGAGGTATTCGTACTTGGCCTAAAACTAATTCTACTTTTCATTTTTGGCATACCTGTATGGTAAATCATGGCCCCACCAAAGCAATTTTTGATCGTGCTCATATTTCAGACTTGTTAGAAATTGCTATACGTCCGCCAATCTATGATCTCGTACTTTTTTCCATTACTTTGAATTTTTGGTCTTCGGAATACAATAACTTTATATTCCTACTTGACCCAATGTCTATTACTTTGAGGGATGTTGGAGCCTTAGTTAACCTTCTGCCTCTGGGCGATACCATTTCTCCCGTCCTTTTGGTTACTGCTATTGCCCAAAATTTGAAAAGAAACTTACTGATTCTTATTTGGGCATGCAAGAACTCTGTAATAAGACTGGTGCTGAACCCATCCATGCTGAACGTATTGCCTTTCTCCAAGTTTGGCTCTGTAAATATGTTCTTTGTGTACCCAACATAAAACCTTCTATGGCCTACCTGCCCATAGCACATGAATTAGCACGTGGTAGGATTCTTGGTAGCTATGGGAATGGCAAGAATGGGAGAAACAGAAGAAGTTTGTGGTTGAGAGCATACTTTCCACAACTGGTGCCCCTCCAACCCCTCCTTGATCAGTTAGTTTTACGGGCTATTCATCCATCAATAAAGCTCTGTAAACATGTCCAATAGGGATGTCTTCACCTTATTTTATACTTTAAATTCAACTTCTTCCTTATTCCCTTTTTTCGCTCACCAAGTCCCAGCCTATGTGCAAATTCCTTCCACCATATCTGATGTGAGCACCTCCTTGCCCACATGGGCTCAATTTTTGATCGAGAAATAATTGTTCCATGACTTTTTGACTGGGACAAATGCAAGGCAGGGGTTGAAGTTTATGCTCCCCAATTTTTTGCTCACCAGCTTGGTTTTGGCTAAACATGGCCTATTCCTCCTTGTTTTTCTAAAAGCTTGAAAGAGCGTTTTCATACCATTACCAAAGTAGAGGCGCAGGCCAATGATGCTCGTAATGCTATTTTGACACGCCGCTTCTCTTTGGCCCCTTTCAATCCTACTTTTGCTGTTCATCCCCTTTTCGAACAATTCTGGCCATCAGTGAAGCGTAGATTATTCGCAACTGACGCTAACAGTGTTTCCCACTTGTTGGAGAGTCCAAAAACTTCTTCTGTTTCTCCCATTCTTGCCATTCCCATAGCTACCAACAATCATATTTCTCCTTCAAAGTCTACTTCGGCTCGCGTTAAATGTTCTACAGTGAGCCCTATTCGATCTGGTTCTTCATCCGCTCAAACTGGGACGACCAAGGATGTTTCCAGCCTCAAACAATCGGCTTCAGCTTCACCAAGTTTTCTTGGTGACGATGCTGATGATGATGATGATACCCCTCTCGTCATCAGGAGGAAGGTATTTGAATTTGTTTCCCTCATGTAGAGTTTACTTGTTCATGAAAAGTCCCTTATATGTTAATGCTTTACTTGGACTCTTCAGAAGAGTTCAACTTCCCCTTTAAAGGCTCTGCCTTCACCGGTCTCTATTCCACCAACATCCATTGAAGTTTCTTCATCCAATTCATCTGGGGAAAGGATTTTATTTACAGGCCAAGAGTCTTTGGTTGCACAGTCGATTGAAGAACTCCATTTTCTCAGGGCGTTGACCTCCCATGCGTTGAATTGGAAGGTACTGCAGATTAATGGTCTTTTCCCTTGTTTGTATTATTAGCTTTTAAACTAATTGTCATTTGCTTCTTGCAGAGATTCTTGTGAGTTAGCCCGTTGTGAAAGAGCCTGCTAGTTCTGATAAAGGGAAGTCCCCCCCAGGTGATTAGATCAACCAGTGATGTACCCCAATTTTTTGAAGCCACTGACAAGGTATCATCTGTTTTGTCTTTCATATTCACTTTATTAACTATAACGAAAACGCTAACCGTTTGCATTTTCTTTGCAGGGCATTGACACCATTTGGCGCTCCATCTAGGATTTGTTTACTTTTTGGAAACAAGTAAAAACAAGCGCTACTTCTCGTTCATCTTCAGCCAGTCGTCCTTCTGCTTCATCTACTGCATCCTCGGAAGAAAACATGAACGTCCTTAAGTACTCAGTGCTTGAGTATGTGTCCTTCATGGATATGAACATCAACAGGGCCAGTGCTTCTAGCCAACGAGACAAGTTTGAGCATTTAAGTGCAAAAATGACTAAATCACTTGAGCTTCCTTCGCTCAAAGTTCCGTGATCCATCATTTGAATTTGTGGTATTCCAAGTCTATAAATAATGTGGTCACGAATAAAGTCTATGATACTCTTCTGAGAAATCTCCTTTAAATGAGTATACTACTTTTACCAACTTAGTAAAGAAATCAGTCGCAACTATTAACTACGTATGTCGCTTGGACGACGGGGGATAAATCTTCCCTATCAAATCTATCGCCCAACCTTTAGACGGCTAGGGTTTAATAATGGGTGTCATTTCTCTTGCTGGCGCTCTTTATATAGGACCATGCCTTTGGCACGCTAAACAACTTCTAGCGTACTAAACACACGACTCTCCTATTTTGGGCCAAAAGTATCCACTCCTAATAATTAATCATCTCATTCTTTGGCCAGTCTAATGGGATTCACATATTCCTTCATGTACTTCGGCCATAATGGTTTTGGCCTCTTACAAGGTTACACATTTCAATAGAACACCGTCAGGGCGTATCTTGGATAAATCCTCGTCTAGTAGAATATAATTTAATGAGCATAGGCGTACCTTCATTTTTCTATTATCCCCTTTGTTAGGTTCTTTTAGGAATCTTTTTATTTCTACCCTCCAATCTACTGCATCTCCGTCTTGTATGCAGTGAACATTAAACTTTCTCGCCCTCCGTTTCACTACAGGCAACATTACTCCATATTCACAAGTGGATTTCAAATTCAGCGCCTTTGAATATCCCGAAGCCATTTAGGCCAATTCGTTTGTTAAATCGTTATACATCTTGTTAACGTATTGAAGCTCCACTCGATCAAATTCTTCCAACAATTCTTGGGTGATTTCGTACTAGCTTACAACAGAATCACTTTGGCATTTAAAATCACCAATCAATTGGTAAATTACTAATTGGGAATCGCCCCTAATGAATACATTTTTTACTCCCAATTCTATTAATAGCTCTAAACCTACAATCAATGCTTTGTATTCAGCTTGATTATTGGTACACATCCTATCCAAAGTGAAGGAGAACTTGTAATAAACCCCCAAGGAGTTTATTAAAACTATTCCTACCTTGCATCTCCAGAAGTTTTTGATCCGTCAAAGTATAAAACCCAATGTTTTAACTCAAATGAATCCACTTATAACTCTATTTCTTTAGGCATGTCAATGTATGAATGATCGGCCAAGAAATTAGCTAACACTTGATTTTTGACCGCCTTTTGGGGTATATGTTGTATTTCAAACATCGACAGTGCCAAAGTCTACAAACCTATCCTTTGATGTAAAATAGGACAAGAAAACATATATTTAATCAAATTGACATTAGAAACTAA
>CAIGRQ010059231.1:0-36200 GCA_903798375.1 Fraxinus sp. D2006-0159 | reverse complement strand
GAGGTTTAAGGACTATTTTTAGGTGTCTATGACAGCACATCAGAAATTCAATAATTCATTTGTGAATAGGGTATCATATTTATTTGCGATTCTAAAATATTTAGGAATTCAATTAGTCGAGGTGTGCGCAAGCTAGTTCGAACATCCACGGTTATAAAATAAAAAATAAAAAATAAAAAACTAGGAATTCAAATTAGGCCAGATTTGATGTGTTTAGTAATTAAAGATGGGTTAAATATGACAGCAAGAATTCACTCAACTCTAATTAATAAAACCATAATTTCTGTTAGTGGAATTTTGAAACAATAATAGAATCTGATATGAGAACTAATATGCAATATTGGGTTGGATTGGAAATGTTGGAAATTCAACAATTCATTTGTGATTCTGTTTATGACAAAAATAAAAAATAAAATGATAGTTATCCTTGGATTTGTGGTTATTAGTAAGCCCGGTTAGGAAGAATTGATTTGTGTTAAATTATTGAAAAATGTTGAATAAGTTTTTGTTTTGATTCTTATGATTATGAGAGTTTTTTTTTTGATAAAGATTATGAGAGTTATTGTAATACAATACTTAATTTTTTTTTTCCATTTTTCATTTTTAATGGATTAGAAGTATAATTGTAAATTTATTGTGGTATATTTATTGAATATATATTTTAAGAGTAATGCTATTTGCCTATTCATCTCCACTGGGATTACAAATACAGATTATATGGCTCTAAATTATATGTTAAATAAAATGTGAAATTAAATGACTTATTAAATTTCACCTATCATTTAATGTCACATTAACGTCACCTAAACTGTATTTATAACTCTACTGGAGACAATAATATTATTCATATTTTAATTACAATGTGATTATAATATGGCGTAATTAAATTGATGCAACGTTGAAGACAACTTTAAAAAGGGCAAACCAAACACCCTTCTTTTATCAACTCTTGTTCACTTCCGTGTAGAAATCACACCCTAACTAAAGACAAATGGCCGTGCCTGCAGTGATCATGGAGGTTGAAAACGACGGCATTGCGATCATCACCATCTCCAATCCTCCTGTTAACGCTCTAGCCCTTCAAAGTAAGTGGCTACGTGAATATATACATATATGTATGGTCTTGAAGTGATTAATTGATTGAGTTGTTTTGTGTACTTGCAGTTTTTGAAGGGTTAAAGCAAAATTTTACCGAGGCAATGAGAAGAAATGATGTCAAAGCTATCGTTCTTACTGGTAGCATTTTTTGCTCAATTTATTTGTCAAGTTTTTGTTCGGGTTTGTTTATTATTGAAAAATTAACCGATTTTGAGTGATTATTGCTTTGGTTTTCCTCCGAAGTGTTTGTTGCAGTAGAGATCAATTACTTATAGTTGCAATGGAGTTATAAGTTAATCAATCCTTTTTCTTTTCTTTCGCGTATGCCTGAAAGTTCTCCCAATAAGAAAGGCGACCTGAATTTTGACATGGCGCTACTTCAATTCACGTAAATAGTTAACAATATCAACTGGAAACTTGGTGCAGATAAATTACTGTTATTGTTTTAGTAATCTGGGGAGTTGCAGAAGTGGGCAGAGTATGTTACAATACGTACATTCAGTGAATTCCACATATTGATTAAGATACTTCAAAACTTGGTCAAACTTCTGTACTAGGGATTACGGTTGCTGACATGTATACCAGTGGAGGGTCAATAGTTGACTTTCAATATTCTCTAAGCCAGAAGGAGGATACAGCATTAGCCACGAATCTATGAAGTTATCAATTTACTTGAAGTCACAAGATTTTCACAATCCACGACTATGCTAGTGATATTAGTTTATCACTACTACTTTTATTGATTTCTGTAAATTTGAGTGCTTTCTGTGTTATCTTATTAGATAGAGAACTTTTGCTGCTTCCTGGAGTCAACAACTGATTATTTTTTTCTTTACTTGATTTTGAAGGCAATGGTGGGAAATTCTCTGGTGGCTTTGACATCAATGTCTTTGAAATGATACACAAAACTGGTGCGAATATATTTGTGTGTTTCATTGGGTTGTGTTTGTAAAATCTATGTTAGAATTAATTAAATTTTCGTGTATATGCAGGAGACCTTTCTATCTTACCAGATGCATCTGTTGATCTTCTTGTCAACGTAATAGAAGGTCCTTGACTAGTCTTTTGATTATGTAAATTGCGCTCGGTATTTTTTTGAGTTTCTAATGTATAGTTCTGTTTATTACTTCTTTCAAAACTGATGAATATGTCGATTGCTTATCCCTAAAATTATTTTGAGGTCTCCTTGTCTTCATCAGATGCAAAGAAGCCTACTGTTGCTGCCATAGCGGGACTTGCACTTGGAGGTGGCTTAGAGCTGGCTCTGGTATGTGATTCCTTTACAAAATGACACTTCCTGAAATAAGTGAAAAGTTTTCCTGCATTTCATCGCATTACTTTACATTATGCAGGCTTGCCATGCACGTATTGCTGTGCCTAGAGCACAACTTGGTCTTCCAGAACTAAGCCTTGGAGTTATTCCTGGGTCTGGTGGTAAGGTTTCTATTTACTATCTTTGATCACCTGCAATGCGAGCTTGAAGAAGAGAAATTTCTTTATTTCAATTAACATGACCTACACAATTACCATGCTTCTTTGTCAAGGCACACAACGTCTTCCAAGGCTTGTAGGGCTACCAAAAGCTGTTGAAATGATGCTGGTGAGGCTTCCTTTCTTATTAGTTGATAATAAGGCTAAAACTTCTGGAAACATATGCTTCCAATACTTAACTGTTTCTAATTACATTATCGGGTAACAATCTCGAAAAGTGTCTACTGTTGACTTTTTTACTTCATAGCACATTTTTTTTTCCTTTCTTCATAATTAATTTTTTCAATAATAATTGAACATCAACATTATCAGAGGATCTTGAACCTCTGTTTTACATCATGCATAATATTAGGTTAAAATAAGATTTCATTCTTCCAGTTATTAAATGTAATAGATTTTATCAAAATTATGTACAAAAGAATGTGAGGATATCCTTCAGTGTCAAGGGAATTGTCCATATAGAAATTCAAAAATAATTAATTTGATCTAGGACATGTCTGCTTCCTAAGCCTTTTGTAGCACGTCCTCCAAGGTACGCTTGGTTCCAGTAGAGGATGAAGCAACCTGAAGATATGGGTCGTCTTTCCCAAGGAAGGCACTGCAGGAATTTGGAGCGAATATTATTTCTTCTTGTTTGCACTGTGTCATTTTTCTAGTATTTGACTAGTTATACAATATGAATGTATTTTCTCTTTCTACTTTATCACTCATGCCTGTTTCTTTGGTGCACATTTAGTTCTGACTAGTGATTCTTGTATTCTCTCTTTCTAGTTTCTCATCCCTGCATGTTTCGTTGGTCCGCATTTAGTTCTCTTCTTGAATGGATTTCTTTTAGTTTGCGTTCTGGCATGTAAAGCTTTTCTAAGAAAAATAGAGGTTGAGAGGTACGTATTTGATTAAAGTTGAAGGTGCTGATGGAAGAAGTTGAAAAGGGAGCAAATAATTCTCTATTCTGCCAGGAGATTGTTCAGCAGATCAATGTATAAAAGTAACACTCTCGCCAATCAATAACTTCTTGGACATTGAGAGTTCCACCCTTAATCTGAAGCATGGCTTTCTCGTCCGAGTTAGGGAGCTTTTGATTAAGAATTAGATCAAATGTAGTCCTCATACTTCATTTCTAAAATCATCAGGGAGACCTCTCCATGCGCCATATATTCAGTACCCTTGAAACAGAAAGATACCATTATCAAAGACTACAATGTTTAGTAATAAGAAATGTACTTGCAACTCTGTTCTATTATTTACACAAGAACTCTGTAGTTTCTCACTGTCTAAATGCATGTACCCTTGACTAATCGAAAGAGTTATCTCTTTCAACAAAGCTTTCTTGTATCTGCTGTTCGTTTACTAGAATAATGTCCATTTGTTGATGACCTCGTTATGTTGGCGTTTTATTAATGTCAACTTAATAATATGTACTTTCTACAGTCATCTAGACCAATAATGTCAGAAGAAGGAAAGGAAATAGGTCTTGTTGATGCAATTGTACCTTTGGAAGAATTGCTGAAAGTCTCTAGGAAATGGGCATTAGACATTGCTGGTAGGCGCAAACCGTGGATACGCTCTCTTCATTCGATGGATAAACTTGGCCCTCTGTCTGAAGCGCATGACATATTAAAGATGGCCAGACAACAAGCCAAACAGACTGCCAAAAATATGCCTCAGCACCTAGCATGCCTAGATGTGATGGAAGAAGGAGTCATTCACGGAGGATATATTGGAGTACTAAAGGTAACTGTAATTTGAAAACTTGGTTTGTTTTGTCTTAAGTTTTATTTTGGATGAAGAAATGTTTTGAAGTAATTCTTTTTTTGGGGTAGAATGACATATGTATTGTTGGTCATTTGTCTTGTAGACCTGGTTTTTTACATAAATCATAGATAAAAATTGTGAGAAAAAGCAAATTGAGCTCATTACAATTCTTGGATAGTGCATAATAAATTCATATCCACAAAAGGAAAAAATGGCTGTCAAATATATGATGCTGATTCATATAATGAAAGGCATTGTACATCTTAAAAAGTCATTATTAAAGTCTTCATAATCGTCATGGTCATTTTTGTTAGTTATTGATTTGTTCCCTTTCGTTCTTTTGCAGGAGACGAAAGTGTTTAAAGAGCTTGTAGCATCAGTCACTTCGAAAGCTCTTGTTCATATTTTTTTTGCCCAAAGGGCAACTGCAAAGGTAAAAATTGATTCAACAGAAATTATACACTTTTAGTATCTAATATTAGCAAGTAGCCATTAATAGTCTAAGAAGCATGGATACTTGTTCTCATTACGTATCCATATTCAATACGCATCAGATACATTTTTTAATTATTTTATATTTTATTATATTTTATTATTTTCCAATACGTATTTCAATTATTTTTTCGATACGTATCCGATACGTTAAGATACATTAAGAAGAATGTTATTGGCGAGTTTGATTCTATCACTATGGATTCATGGACCTGAAGCTTAATCAATAATGGTTCACATGCATGATGCATCGTTGCTTCAAAGCAATGCTTTGAAGCTTCTTGTACAACTTTCTTCATCTTGTGTTGAAATAAATTGGAGTACATACTTTTTTTTTTCACTTTATGAGAAATAATAAAATAACTTCACAAAGAGCTGAAAATTGGTTTTCATTCATAGCAATATGCGTCTTTTATCATGAAAATCAGATCTATATTCAAAAGGAGGATCCAAAATGTGGGATATTGTCAGAGACTCATTTGATACTTTTGTAGATATTGGACTGCTTGAAATTGCTAATCTATTATTAGACGAGCCAGAGTTGGAGAGTATTATTTTTAATGATAATAAAGAAGCTAATGTTGATGGTGTTGAAGAAAATGATGTTGGCACAATTAAAGATTAAGATAAAATGATTTAGTGTTTATTTTATTTTTATTATTGAATTTTATAATACGTAGTATCCGAGTATCCTAAATTTTTTTAAAAAGTTGTATTGGCGTACCTATATCGTATCGTATAGTATATGAATTACGTATTCGTATCCGTTCTTCTTAGTTAATAATAGTGAGGGGCAGCTTTGGAAAAAATGGTTTTAAAATATGCTTATTTTGGGTAAATGGGACATTACTTTGAAATATCATAGGAAAGGAAGGATTTTTTTGAAATGGGCAAAGTAGCTGATATAAATTTCTCTCTTTATGTTTCTTATTCCAAGATACGGAATACGGGGAGCAAATTATGATGCTGTAGAAATTTAAGACAGAATTCAAGATAGGACTAACCAGTTGTCTATCTAGTCAAAAAATTGAGCTCATCTACCACAATACAAGATAGGATTTGGTTTCATTCTTCTGAACTATGGTTTTGTATATGTTGGCTTCACATATCATATCTTCATTCTATACATGCACACAGGTAGTTTTCTTATGGGGACACCTGTTTAACATAATAACTACTATTCATTTTTTCTTAGAGAACAGATTTTTCATGTACCTGTATTCTATTTAACCATTATAGCTGTGAGATAATTCAAACCCCAGTTTTGAGATGTCTTGTCATGGCCCCAATGCTGCTCATCTGATAGTTTTTCTGGTATAATGATCTGTTTTTTCCTTCAGTTATTAATTATTATTAGTCATATTTGATGTGTCCAGGAACCTTTCCTTATCATTTTATTGCAGCTGTTTTGATGGCTTTGATTTTGTGGGAACTTTATGAATAAATATTAAATGAAGGAGTTTTTTTATTGGCAGACAACTTGATTCCACATGAAAAATCTCAAAACCTAATTATGGCAGGTCCCTAATGTTACTGATATTGGACTCAAACCAAGAATGGCAAAAAAAGTTGCTGTAATTGGTGGAGGGCTAATGGGTTCTGGCATAGCTACAGCGCTTATTTTGAGCAATATTTACGTTGTTCTCAAAGAAATCAATTCTGATTATCTTCTCAAGGGGATAAAGTCAATAGAAGGTTAGTTATGATTTGATTTTGATTGGTGTCTGAACTTTCAGTTTTCCAATCCAACCAGGAGAAATACATATTGAACTATTTATAACAGCAAGTAATGGGTTTAGTGGGCTTAGTGTTCTGGTGCATTTTATCAATATTTATATGAACTCTCTGTCTCTGTGCTTGTATTGCAGCGAATATCCGAGATCTGGTATCAAGAAAAAGGTTGGCACAGGATAATGCGGAGAAAGCCCTTTCAATGCTAAAAGGCGTCCTAGACTACTTTGAGTTTATGGATGTAGATTTGGTCATTGAGGTAAGTTGGGAGATAGTATTTATAAGTTTTTGAACATTTCTAGCCAAGGCAGGATGATGGATTCCAATTGAATTTCCAGCTAATAAAATCTAAGTACTTGGATTCATTTCTATTTTCTACCTTTGACATCTTTTTCTCATTCACACATTAGAAAATTCTTATGCTCGCTTGAGTCGCTTCTGGAAAAGCGAACATAAACAAAATAATGTGTATAGGCTCCAAGTCATCCTTAATTGGTTGCACATTAGACTCTTTGATACTTAGCTTTGATTTTGGGATCTTTTTCTCAGAAGTCTTTTGAGTCCCTCAATTTGAAATTTACTGGAAAATCTATAGTTTACAGGAACTCTGAAATGGTTTGCTTCTACAAAATGGATGATTCATGGCTTCTCTTTTATTAGTTTTTTTTAGTAGAGTCACTTGTTGGTGTCCGATCTCATAAGAGCCACCTCAGGCAGATGCTTAATTATCAGGAATCCACTTCAAGATGATTAAAGAGGTTTAATTTTCATGAATCCTAGATTATGAGGTGAGGTAGGACTACAAGGTCATCTAGTTAGAATGGTCAATCGACGCTGTTATCAAAGAACATCATCATGAGTATATTGAATGAATGTTCCTGAATGACGTCAACACATCCTATGACTACCAACTTTTGATGTCAGCACTCCCATGCTCACCAATTAGGAGAAAGCAAGATATAAGTAATGATGACTTAGACCCACATGCTACGACTTAGATATCATGATGTGCTGTATATGTGGCTCATATAGAGTAGAACGCAGGTTTATTGGATCAAAATGGTCGATGCCCACCACATACTACAACTTAGATATCATGATGTACTATATACGTGGCTCATATAGAGTAAAACGCAAGTTTATTGGATCAAAATGGCCGATGCCGGAGCAGGCATCGACCTTGTAGGTTTTATTCACAGTTTGTTCAGCGTCGGTACGGTACATCTATATTTTTCTTGTACGGGCCCTAAAGTTCTGTATGGGCTTGGGCTTGGGCTAGGGTTATTATAAATACTAAGATGTAATGCTATTTTTCATACTGAATAAAATCTCTGATTCGCTCTTTGTGAACATAGGCACATCGTCGAACTACGGTAAATACTTGTTTTGATTTCTTTATTTCACTTCTCTATTATTTTGTGCTTAAAATCTAACAACTGGTATTAAAATAAGGTCTAGATGGCAAGTTCTTTGATTGCAAAACTCGATGTGATGAAGTTGAATTCAGATTATAGCAGTAGAGGTGAAGGATTTGTTGGCGCAATAAGGGATGGTGAAGGCGCTATTTAGGAAGAAGCCAGAGGGTATGTTAGATGCCGATTGGGAAGAGCTCGAGGTGCGAGCAGTGGGTACAATTCGGCTATGTTTAATGGACAAGATCATGTATCACGTAATGACGTTGAATCTTCGGCGGAAGTTTGGTTAAAATTGGAGAGTTGTTATAAGTCGAAGTCTCTTACGAACTAACTACATCTAAAGCAACGACTATACGGGCTTAAAATGCTAGAGGGTACAGATTTGATTCAACACACAAATGTATTTTATCAAATTATTAGAGATTTGTTGCGACTTGAAATCAAGTTCGATGACGAAGACAAGGCAATGATATCGTTATGCTCTCTTCCTCCTTCGTACGACCACCTGGTGACCACGTTGACGTAGGGTAAAGAGACTCGAATTGGAGAAAGTCACATTAGTCCTGTAGGCCAGCGGAAACTGCGTACTGGAAGGTTACTAGGATCGTGGGAGAAAGAATGATAGAGGTGGTTCTTACAAAGGGAATACGAGATCGAAATCCAAATATCAAAATAAGAAAAACGTTAAGTGCTACAATTGCCATCAGATGGGTCACTTTAAAAGGGACTGCCCGAATAAGAAGCATGGTGATGAAAGGAAAGATGATGTGTCCTCAAACTCGGCTAGTGTTGTAGAAGGAGACTCTAATTTTGGAGATGGAGACATGCTATCAGTCTCTGCAAGTAATTCTGACAGATTACATGACTCTTAGGTACTTGATTCAGCCTGTTCATATCACGTGTCCTCACTGGGATTGGTTTGATTCATATCGATCAGGTAATTTTGGATTTGTTATGATAGGTAATGATGCATCATGTAAGGTTATTGGAATGGGATCTATAAAATTTAAAATGTTCGATGGTGTGGTGAGGACTTTGAAGGACGTTAGGCATGTACCAAAATTGAGAAAGAACCTAACATCCTTTGGTATTTTAGACATTGTATTCTATGGTTATTCTTATAAGTCATGGGACCTTGACAGTTAAGAAATGTGCTATGATTGTGATGAAAGGACAGAAATTACAGGGAATAGCTACAAACTATCGGGGAATACAGTTATAGGTGGAGTTGCTACAGCATAATCTAAGTCAGATGACATTCTCCTATGGCACATGCAACTAGGGCATATAAGAGAACGTAGTATGATTGAGCTTCACAAGACGAATTTGTTAAAGGGACTAAAATCATGCAAACTTGATTTCTGTAAGCTTTGTGTACTTGGAAAACAATCTAGAGTACGGTCCAAGACGGGAAAGCACAAGACAAAGGGCATTCTTGATTATGTGCATTCTGATGTTTGAGGACCAATGAGGGAGTTGTCTAAAGATGCATCTCAGTATTTCGTTACTTTCATCGATGACTTCTCTAGAAAAGTTGGGGTATATTTCATGAAGCACAAGTCTAAAGCTTTTGCCAAGTTCAGATTGTGGAAAGCAGAAGTAAAGAACTAGACTGATAGAAAAATTAAGTATCTCAGGATAGAAAATGGTACAGAGTACACGAATTCACAGTTTATGAAATTCTGCGAGGAATATGGTATTCAGCGGTACTATACAGTTCGCAAGACACCGCAACAAAATGGTATAGTGGAGAGGATGACAGAACAATTGCAGAACGAACAAGATGTTTGAGTTTGAATATAAGGCTTCCGAAGAGTTTTTGAGTAGAAGCTATGAACATGGCATGTTACGTCATAAATAGATCACCACAAGCAGCACTAGATGGGAAAGTTGCAGAGGAAGTTTGGATAGGTAATGAAGTTGATTATTCTGGATTGAGAGTATTTGGGTGTCCGACTTATGTGCATGTATCTAGTGATCAGCCAAGCTTGATCTAAAATCAAGAAAGTGTATCTTTCTGGGCTATGTGAAAGGTGTAAAAGGGTACAAGTTTTGGGATCCAGAAGCAAAGAAGATGGTGATCGGTAGGGATGCAATATTTGATGAAGGATTCATGCTTAAAGAGCTTTCAGATGAAGAGAAGCCCAGTTCAGGCGAGGGTAACAGCAAGAGCTAAGTAGTGCAGGTAGAACTAGACAATGTTGACATGGAGATTAATGCTCGAGGAGTGAACAATTCTGGCTCAGAAGAGGAACGATATTATAGTATTGCTATAGATAGACCACGTCGCACTATTAGGCCACCGGTGAAGTATGGATTCGAGCATTCAGCTTCTTATGTACTCATTACCAGCAGTAGCGAACCTATAACTTTTCACGATGTCGTTCGTATTCAGAAGAAGAGTAAATGGATAGAGGCTATGATGGAGGAAATTTAGTCATTGCATAAAAATGATACCTGAGATCTGGTGGAGCTTCTAGAATGGAAGAAACCGATAGGATATAAGTGGGTGTACATAAAGAAAGAAGCAATGTCAGAAAAGGAAGGAGAAAGATACAAAGCTTGGTTAGTAGCTAAAGGACACACAGAGAGGAAATGAGTAGATTATGATGAGATTTTCTCTCCGGTCGTCAGACACACTTCCATTAGGATTGTTTGGCAATAGTGGCCAATTTTGATTTGGAGTTAGAGCAGCTGGATGTGAAAATCGCTTTCCTTCATGGTGATTTGGAGGAGCAAATTTTTCAGAGTTTTTGGAACTAGGAACGGAGAATCTTGTGTGTAAATTGAAGAAGTCTTTATATGGACTTAAGCAATCTCTACGGCAATGGTACAAGAAGTTCGACTCCCACATGATTCAGATTTGATACAGTTGCTGTGAGTATGATTGTTGTGTTTACTACAAAGTTCTTGAGGATAATTCATATTTTCTTCATGTTGTATGTAGATATATGTTAATTGCTACTAAGAACATGAATGAGGTAGACAGATTGAAGTTTTTGTTGAGCAGTAAGTTTGACATGAAAGATTTGAAACGGATAAGAAGATTCTTGGCATGGAGATTAATATAGATAGGAATGCTAGAAAATTATGGGTATCTCAGAAAAATTATTTGAAGAAAGTGTTGGAGAGGTTTAGCATATTCGATGCAAAACCATGCCATTGGCAAATCACTTCATATTGTCTCTAAGAAGCACCAACATGGACACGTGTGTACGACACGATACGTGTCGGATTTGAAAAAGTTTCGACACGATACGTCGTTGATACGTTGATTAAAATATAATTTTTAGTTTATTTTAATTTGATAGTCTAAAGTAATAATTTTTTATAATTATTGCATCATATATATAAATAATTAAAGGATAAAAAGAAATCAAACTTGATATTAAATTCATACATGTTTCTTAATAACATAAGTTCAAAAAGTAAAAACGAAGTGAATTACATCATTCATCTTGAACCTCTTCTTATCTCCATCATCCGCAAATACTATCACCTCCAATTCTGGTTCGTCTAGAGACAAAATAGCAAGTTCAAGTACATCAACATCTTCAAATATATCAATGCATCTTCAATCAATCGCTTTTAAAAACATTGGTCCACTCTCGATCACCGCCATAAAATTAATTAGTGGTAATAAAATATTTATCTTTTGTTTCACCGGAACAATCAACTGCTTTTAAAAACATTAGTCCACTCTCAGTCACCGCCATAAAATTAATTAGTGACCTTCTTTGTGGATCACTCCATCCATTACTTACAATGGTAACTCCTTTTTTCGCCCACGTGCCTTTAATTGGGTTTAATAACCTTTCCACATTTTCTCTCTTTTTGAAGAAGAATAGTTCTCAACTTGTTATATCCGAGTGGCAAATACCTCGAAATTCGACTATTGGAAGCAAGAGTATAAGAACTAATGTAATAAGAATTTCTTGCTCTTAGTAAAAGGCAAACCACTTAAATAGAACATTCTAGCAATTTCGGAATCCAATTAATCACATATTACATTAAAAGCATTTTCTATTGCACTATTCTTTCTTTTTTATTCCTCTAAATATAACAATCCTTAGAACTCAAATTATCCGATGACAATGGTACTCTTTTCCTCACCTTAGTTTGCATTCTCACTTGGCTTCATCTTCCATTTTTTGCATTTCACATATATCTTTCATAGTTACTTTTCCACAAGCCCCAATTCCATAACCTTGTAATATTAACAAATGTGCTTTCACTCGTGTATGAACTTGTCTTAGTTGCAATACAAAAATTGCATTGCCAAAGAATGCTACTACCCTTTTCATTAAATTTATCAAGTTTTGTAACATATTTTCAAAGAGATTTAGATAAATCATCATCCATAGCATTACCACTCATAACTTCAAAAGAAAAAAAATTCAAATAGTTAAATAAGATAGGAGTGATATTATCCCGAAACTTGAAAAAATAGCTTCTTCTCGATCTTGCAAATGATTCTTCAAATATGGATTCATGAAATTTTTGACAAAGATGAATTAAGATAGAAAAATGTAAGTGGATTTTTTGAAATTCTCTTGCAATTTTTGTAGGTTATAATGATGATGAAAATGTATTTGACTTATACAAGTTTGATTTTTTATTGAAGGGTAAAATGGTAAAAAAATGATTTAAATAAAATTTTACTTTTTTTTTTTGTCAAAGAATACAACTGGAACAAAAATCGTTGGTAAAAAAATGTCAATTACACGTTACTAGAAATATTTTTTACAATGGTGGGCTCAACAATCCTTTTCAGTTCCTGAACAGTCATGCCTTCTTGTCCTTCCTCTTTTTTCCTTGTCTCCTTTCCTTTCCTACGCATTATTTCATTTCCTTTCTCTTTTCCCTGTCTTCTTTCCCAGACAGTTCCCTTCCCGAGATGTATTTCTTTTCTTCATTTCCTTTCTCTTTTCCCTCTATCTTCTTTTTCTTCCCCAGAACTTCTTCCCTTCCCCAGACGCATTTCATCCCCAGACCAGTCGACGGGTTGCATTTCTTCCCAGGTATTACTGTTCTTTCCTTCTTCATTTCTTCCTCCCATCTATATTTCTTACTGATTTCTTCAAGCTAGCTGCATTTTCTTGCCTCCAACATGCCGCAAGAAACTCCGATACGTTGTCCGATGTGTCGGAGGCATACCGGTGTCCGATAAGTGTCGACACCGATACGTTGTCATCGGCAGTGTGTCCGTGCTTCTGAGGTTATAGTTTTTGGATGGATTGACGGTGGATAGTTACGGCTTTTGAGGCGGTATTTGGAATGGAGGTGGTATATGGAATGGATGGAAAGGGTTGGTGGATTTTTGGACTTGAGAACGAAGGATATTAGGTCAAAGAAAAATGAATTGATCTTATATCATGCCGGATGCAAGAGGAGAATTATAGGAGAAGGGGAAAGGGGATATAAGAGGAGAAAGGAAGGAGAAAGAGAAGAAGAGGGAGAGGAAGGGGAGAAAATATCAATTATTCATTAATTCAAAAGTTGTCCAGATCATAATTTTGAGGAGTTGCTCAATTGGTCTGGCCTTGATTTTACTTTCCAATGGTCATCAGTTCGAGTCCCCTTAGGGCCACTGAGGTGAGTACCCGGCCGTAAATTTAAGGGCCTCGTGGGATTAGTCGAGGTGCGCGCAAGCTGGCCCAGACATTCGCGGTTATTAAAAAAAAAAAAAAAAGTTGTCCAGATTACATTTCATAGTCCCCTTTATACAAGGTTTCAAAGGACCCTATTCTAAGTAAGAAAATATNAATTTAAGGGCCTTATGGGATTAGTCGAGGTGTGCGCAAACTGGTCCAGACATTCACGGTTATTAAAAAAAAAAAAAAAAAAAAGTTGTCCAAATTACATTTCATAGTCCCCTTTATACAAGGTTTCAAAGGACTCTATTCTAAGTAAGAAAATATTAGAAAAGCTTATAAATCAAATCTTAATAATGTTTCGTAAAATACGATTTAAAATTGGAAACTAAATAAATAAAATCCCTTATAACACTCCATCACTCTGAACGTTGGATGTTACGATATAATAGGTGTGTGTTTGTGGGTAATTGATTATGGCTGTAGACCTGTAGTCCAGAAAAGTATGTAATAACATATAACATATGGTGAGTTCAACAGTTGACCCACGTGAAATTTTTGCATTCATGGCCCCCGTATCACTGTGTTATTTCATGTCTTTGAATAACAAAATCTTGAGCAACCCTTGCCACATATTTTGAAACATATTTTAAATGTTCTTATTGCAGAAACTGAAGGAATTTTTTATTTGTATAGGTCAATAGCTTGAGGGAGGAGCTGCAACTGTTGGCATCAAGTAGATCTGTTACAATTGTTACATCAAAAACTTCAGGTTTCTGTTATCATAAATTCTTTTTCCCTTTGTTGTTATCATAAATACTTATTCATAGCGGAACAATAAGAATGCAATGCATCTTACTGCAAACTCCACAGGGAAGATTTTTGTTTCTTCAAATCGATTAGGATCTAGTGCAAGGATATAAATCAATTTCATGACAACTGCCTCTTTACATTCTTGAGTTTGCTGCAGTGGTGATAGTGGACTTGATGTGAATGTAACATCACACATAAAACATAATCCTTTTCCTTAACAGATTAGGTTCTAGTGCAAGGATAAGCATTAATTATGTCTTAAATGCTGCCATCTTAACTGTTATTTTTATCATCTTAATATCAAGAAGTAAAGAACAGATTTTTCTGTTCTGTTCTACAAATCACTATGTCATGAATCCTACCGGTGGTGCGTGTCCATGTCTGTGTCCAACACGTCATGTGGTGGTGTGTCCTTCACCAACACTCTCGCTCCTCTGACACTATGGCATATAATATATTTATTTTTCCTTCTCAGCAGTGTAATATCTAGTTTAACTTCAAGTTATTTTAATATAACAAATAGATACTCTTACCAATTTAAAAGATTTCATGAACAAATATCAAAACCAAGAAAATAATTGATTTTATTAAAAGATAAAAAGTATAAACATGAAGATAAAATATATAAAGCCTGTTTGGTACGACTTAAAATCCAATTAAAATTGAAAATATGGTCGTTATTGGGTCCCACCCGTCTAATAAAAGTCAATAGTAACGGCTATATTTTCAATTTTAATCTGATTTTAATATCTACCAAACACCCTCATAAATCTGCAATTTTAAAGAATTTAAATTAATGTGTCCTCGACATGTCCGTGTCATATGTTTTTGAAAATCATGTGTCGATGTGTCCATCCGTGCAACATAGGTGGTAGGTGATAACCTTTGACCGGGAACCTTTAATATAAACCAAGCTATTGTACCATAGATTTGGAAAAATGAAAATGTTTTTTTTTTTTTTTTTTTCATGAAATTTGGGGGATATTAGTATTTTGTTGATAAATCTGCTTAGATGAAATTCAAGCCTACTTTTCTTCTTGCTGTTATGTCCTTTTTCATATATAAAATTTAAAAGCTAGAAGAAACCATGGAAATCGTTGTCTAGGTTGCACCATATTGCTGAATTGGTGTATCCAATCTTACTTGCATGTTTTTTTTTTTTTTTGGCTAATAATTTTTACCGACCTTTCCGAAAGTTTTCTAGCAATGACTTAAAATGCTATGCTCTTGATTGACATTTCTATATCAAATATTTACAGGATCCGGCAAATATGGTATAGTTATTGTTGTTGTAGTTATGGGGTACGGCTATATTTGGTGGAAGGTAATTCTTCTATTCTTCATGGTCATATGATTTAACAAAGCACATTTTGCTCATATTGCCACATTGCGGTAGTATCGTCTCATTAAGAGTTGTGTTCTTAAAGATTCATTTTTTGCTTCCTAAAATTTTCAGTTCAAGTTTTAAATAAATTCCATAGAAATATGTACAATATACATAATCTCCTTTTGCAAGGACTCTCCAATATGACAAGTATGCAACATCATTTTATTTCAAATTTATAAGTGTTATCTTTAGAATGTTCTCCCCTATGACTAGATACTTGAGCAGAGCTCGGTAGAGTTGTCTTTTAAACGAGAAAGTGAATAAAACCGTGCAAGTACACATCTTCTGTTGGAATACTTACTGGTGGAAAATCCTTGCTCGTATACACTGTAATGGCATGTGGATTTTGGTTGGCAGCTGTATCAAGATCTTCATCTTGTCAGACGAATGCCAATTTGATGCATGGATGACGTGACAACTCTTCTAGAGGCTGAAATGCTCAACTCTTAGAACACATAATATGCTAATCTGATTTGATTTTTGCTGAACCTAAATGGTGAATTATCGATCTGTGGGTTTTTTAAATGTTCAAAACCAGCTTCAAGAGGGATTATGTTTTCAAAGTTAAATTTGAAGTTCAAAACTTTTCATGCCTAGGTAGGAAATTTTTGCTTGTCAAATACTAAATGGTGACCTCTCAATATACCAGGACGACTTTCTGTCTATCATAAACAAGGCAAAACTTAATGCTTGGATACCACCATTATATTCTTTTTTCGCATTATTGTTTTGTGAAATAAATATTAGATTTTTCTTTTATTCTTAGTTCATATCTTAAGATTTTGCTCCCTTTTTAGATCTACTTTTTGGCTGATTAATATCTTTTAAATTTTTAATGCGGTTGCAGGGTTGGAAATTATCTGATATGATGTTTGCAACCAGGCGTGGCTTAAACGATGCATGTGCTTCTGTAGGAAAACAGCTCGAGGGTGTCTACTCTTCGATTTCGGCAAGTTCTCATTCTAAAATATCTCTTTTCCTCATTTTCACATTTCACATGTTTACAAATTCTACCTTGAAGATTTATTGTGAGACAGACAGCGTTATTGACACGTTATTCATAGCTGTAATCTATCAAATCTACTCATCATATTACATGTTGTTTGAAGTTCTTAGTGTAGTCAGTACAGTATGTTACTATATCTTATCATATAATGCTAAGAAATATAATTTGAAATAGATTCTCTTTATTCTGCTGTGATGGACTTGATGTTGTTGCTAGCATGAAGTTTCATAAACTCTTCGAACAAGTGGATGATTGACCATTGACCAATTTTCTTCTTGATTGTTCATTTTCATTTTAAGCACATGATAGTCTTCCAGCAATATTAAGTTGATCAATAATTTTTTTAGTGCTTCAATTACCCAAGACCGTGCCTTCTCCAATGATCTCAAAATTGACTTCCAAATTTCAAGTTCATTTGGAGTTGCTGATTTACCACATCAAGAAAGATTTGTACAATCCACGTAGCATGACTATTTTAGTGATGACATGAATGGAGTAAATTATGTTTATTCAAGATTTGTAGAATCAAGGCATTGTTACCATTTTTGTGGTATTAAATGGGTGAACAATGTTGGTTTTCGGTTGTTTTCCTTGTGCATGCAAACTATTCTTTGGGCATTGCTTGATTTGCTTTTCACTCTGTCTTCGGTTCTAATCATCATTTTGATTATTTTCTGAACTATTATTTGGAAACACTTTCAAGGAACTGTGGACTTGTAGTATTTTGCTAGTTTGAATTGCTTTAGTGTGTGATTCTTATTTTACTCCCGTACTTTGCTGGAGATGAACCTTATTTGAACAGAATTTAGCTGCTCAGTGCTGTCAATCCCTGTTAGTTTCTGTTATTGGTCATTGGTGGTTTTTATTCCTCAAAGTGTTGCTAAAACATCCTTATAGTGTATTTTGTCAGATGCATGCGGATATGGTATTTGAAAAATTCTATTGCGTCATTTATCTTCTTACCTTTTCAGGCCACTAAGCGGCATTTATCTTCAAGAATTGATCGTGTAGATTGTAAAATTGACGAGTGTGTAGATAATACAACTGCAACTAAAGAAGAGGTTAGATAAATCAATGGTGACTAGTGGATCAATTTTGCTCCCTTTTATATTGGTCTAAGTATTGCCAAGTCACTGAGCATTTGATAAATTGTATAGGTTTCTGAACTACGAGGAGAAGTGAAACTGATAGGTGCAGATGTCCACTCAGTTCACCACGTAGTGCGATCTCTGGTGATTAGTCTCTACACTGTGCACGCTGTGGCGCGTGAACTTTCATCTAATTTTCATTGTTTACTTCAAGAGCGGATTAGAAACTAATTTCTTAATTTCCTTTTACAGGAGACAAAAATTAGTAGGATAGAAGGGAGACAGGTATTATTTGAGTTTAAACTCTGGAATTCTGTCTGTATTCGTGCAATAATTTTACCATCTAATAATTATTGCCAATTTTATCCTATCATCAATGTAGAATGAAACGAACTTTGGAGTTGGAAAGTTGGTTGCTTATGTGAGGAATCTTGAAAATAACAGACCTGTGGAGCAGATTGAGGCAAGAAATAAACTTTCTTCTCTTACTATCTAATTTTAGTGAATCCTAAATTTTGTTCTTTGCAATCTGTAGGAAGCTGCATCAAGTTCTTCCCGTCCTGCTCTTGAATTGCCGCAAATATCTCCATCAAGGGTAGAATATTATCTTATGTCACTGTAAAATATTCACTTAGATTCACGGTAGGTTCCAATGTCATTGCTAAAATGTGGATTGAATTTCTATTTGCTTTTCTTCTCCGTGTCTTCTACAGGCTGCTTCTTTACCTGCCAATTCATCAATCGAACCACCTTCACCCTCTGATAGATCTAACAAGGTTTGTGGACTGTGCATTCTAACTGGAAAGTTATGGCATATGTACATAACAAGTTAACTTCCCAAGTTATTGGAAAAGTGAATTGTCTATGGAACATCTAGGATTCCTTTTGTTACTTTCCTGTAATATTGACCGTGATTCTTTTTCATCCCTGCTAATATATTGATTTCAAGCTAGTAACTGGAGTAGTTAAATGTCTATGGAAAATCTGTGATTCTTTTGGTTAGTATACTTGTATCAAAAATAGAAAATTCTAGACATCTAATGACTGTTTTTCTGAGTTCTGCTCAACATTTATTCGTCCCCGTTGAAGTATCAGTATTTCTTTTCCACGCTGATTCATGTTTCTTTTTCAGCACCCTTTGCAAAATACCGCCTCTCCGTCGGGGTTAAAGGTACTATCGTACTTTATTACAAATTTACACCTTTCGTTTGATTTTAAATGGTTAGTGTCTAACCCATCAGGTATCTCTTTCTTAGGATCTTTATGAAATCTCAGATGGAGTTGGAGTGTCGAGCCTCAGAACCCCTGGTGTTTCCAATGGGGTTCATTCATCTGAAGACACGAACAAAAACGCACCAGGTTCTGGTATGTTTGGGAGAACGTTTTCTGGCATAAGCGCTTCTTTCCTTCCAAGAAACCGCAGTGTGAAGCAATCTTTTAAGTAGCTATTCTCAGCAACCTACTTATGATATACTTTTAAGGTTAGCTGCGGCTAAGCTGAACGCCCCCCACCCCCCCCCCCCACCCCCAAACACACACAAGACAGTGGCTGGCCGTATTTGTGGTTACTGAATTTTGTAGAGAGATTGTTTACGTTATAACAATGATTTAGGTATATATGTAATAGTTCTGGATCAGATTAATTTTTCGGATAAAAGTAGAGACTTCGAAAAATTCTCAATAAAAAGGGCTCGTTTACTTTGTCTTTGCCTGCCTCATGTTTTCCGTACAGATAGCGAATTACAAGCTACGTTCTGGATGATGTTAATTGGAAAGTATATTCGAGGCGTAAACGAAATTAATATCAATTACAACAGAATTTTCCATTATTGCATTTTGCTCATTTTTGGTAAATTGATTTTGTAAAAGGAATATCATAATTTTCCTTAGTAGTCGTGATTTCCTTATTAATTGTGTTTTTAGCCTATATAAAGAGGCCCGTTGATAGTAATGAGACACTGAATTATTGAATAAAATGCAATCTTCCATTTCCCTCTTCTTATCTCCTCTTTTTTTCTCATTGGTTTTCACGCGTTACGATTGGCATCAACTTGGTATTAGAGCAATTCGTTTTCATTTGGCCTAAAATCTTTCGTTCTCAAATCCAAAAGTCCTCGAACCATTTCCATCCATTACATATACCACCCTAAAACCCTAACCATCCACTTTTGTAAGCAGAGAAACTTTTGAGCTCCTTAAAATATAAGAAAACTTCATATAGACAGCAGTAGCAGTTTTCTTAATTAGGTTGTTTTTTTTTTTTTTTAATCATCCGTACTATTCGGGTAACTGTGCACGCCCGAAATTCAGTTTAGATTTTTTTTTTTCATCAGTAAAACAAAAATAATAAACTAAAAATCATTGTGCTTCAATGTGTTGATGTTGCACTGCTCATCAAGTGTTGCTGCTGTTCTTTATATACATTCCTTGGCCCTACACCACCCCAAGCCCAATATTGGCCAATACCTCTTACACTCGCCAAGCAGAGTCCAAATTACAAACACATTAACCTCAGACATCCCAAAGAAAACAATACCCATCTCCACACCCCAAGGGTATTGCAGATGCCCGTATTCATCTGCTATCTCTTAAAGATTTTGAGCGTGAAGGTCAATATGCCAGACTTATGTTTGCTTTGGTTGCTAAAGCTTGTTCACAACCCCTTTGTCATTCTCAAATCGAATTTCCACCCGAGGTCACTCTGTTTGATGAGTTTAGTGATATTATGCATGTCGATCTACATGATGAGCTTTCTCCTATACGGGATATTCAACATGCTGTCGATCTTGTCCGTGGTTCTCAGTTGCCAAATCGCCCTCATTATAGAATGAACCTTGCGGAGCGAGCTAAACTCAATAAACAAATTGATGCTTTACTCGTTAAAGGTTTTATTCACCCTAGCCTTAGCCTTAGTGCAGTTCTCCATTTTTTCACCCCTAAGAAGGATGGCTCATAGCGCATGTGTGTTGATAGTCGTGCCATCAACAAAATTACCGTTAAGTACCAATTTCCTATTCCACGACTTGATGATATGTTGGATGAGCTGGCGAGATCTTTGTGGTTCTCCAAAATTGATCTACGGAATGGTTATCATCAGATAAGGATTAAGCTCGGGGATGAATGGAAAACTACATTTAAGTCTTAAGATGGTTTATACAAGTGGTTGGTTATGCCTTTTTGGTTGTCTAATGTACCTAGAACTTTCATGCGGGTCATGACCCATGTCTTGCGACCTTTTAGTGGGAAGTTCGTTCGGTAGGTCTTCCTTACTCTTTGTTCTGCACAGTTATATGCTAACCTCAAAAAATGTTCATTCTTCCAGTCCCAGGTCCTCTTCTTAGTTGTCAAGCAAAAGCTGATTGAGGCTTCCGTTTTACGGCACCAGGATCTTTCTAAGGTTTTTTAGGGTACTTGTGATGCTTTCGGTGTGGGTATAGAGGGTGTGTGAAGTCAGGATGGTCACCCCATCGCTTACTTTAACGAAAAATTAAACCAGGCTCTCGACAGAAGTATTCTACCCATGATAAAGAATTTTATGCTATTGTCCAATCTCTCCATCATTGGAAATATTACTTATTGCCTCAAGAGTTTGTCATGTATTCCGACCATCAGGCTCTCTGCTACCTTAACCCCCAACGTCATTTAAGTGAACGACATGTTAAGTGGGTTGAGTTTCTTCAGGAGGATACTTTTGTTCTCCATCATCAGGCCGGGGTCGAAAATAAAGCGGCTGACGCTCTTAGTCATATCATTACGGTACTCCATTCCATGAGCGCTACTATGGTAGGATTTGAGGGTTTGAAGGACGATTATCTTAGTTCTCCTGACTTTGGCATCACCTTTCAGGACCTTTTAGAGAATCCTTCTCACAAACATGCTTTTTTCTTGCTTAAACATGGTTATCTTTCAAGGGTACCAAGTTATGTATTCTCAGTACCTCACTTCGTGATTTCCTAATCTGGGAGCTACATGTCAAGGGTCTTGTTGGTCATTTCGATTGAGATAAAACAATCGCGTTAGCTAAGGATTGTTTTTTATTGGCTGTCCTTTAAGAAAGACGTTGCTCGTATTTTCTCTCAGTGTCGTACATGTCTGTTGGGTAAGGCACAACATCAAAATATTGGGATGTATACTCTTCTTCTTGTTCCTCATACTCCTTAGCATGACCTTAGTATGGACTTCGTTCTCTGGTTACCTAAAACAACTTGAGGTCATGACTTCATTTTTGTGGTGGTCGATCGGTTCTCTAAGACGTTTCATTTCATTCCATGTTCCAAATGTTCTGATTTCTTATATCGCTAAGTTGTTCTTCAAAGAGGTTGTCTGGCTCCATGAGCTTCCGGTCACTATTGTGTCTGATCCTGATGTTAAGTTTGTTAGTTACTTTTGGAAGACACTCTGGAAACTATTTGGGACGGCGCTTAAGTTCTCTTCAGCATTTCACCCTCAAATCGATAGTCAAATTGAAGTTGTGAACCGTAGTCTAGGTAATCTACTTCGTTGTTTGGTTGGGGATAAACTAGGGTATTGAGATTACGTTTAGTCCACTGCTGAGTTTGCTTACAATAATTCTGTTAATTGGTCTACGGTCATAGCCCCTTCGAGATCGTTCAAGGGTTCTCTCCACGTTAAAAGATCTACTTTCTTTGCCCCCTGATTTTCGTCCTCCTGTCTCCACCCAAGCTTTTGCCGATCATATTCGTGACTTGCATGATGATATTGGACGTAACATTTCTATAAGCAACGATCATTATAAATTATCGGCTAATTCCCACCATAGGCATAAAGAATTTAATGTGGGCGATTATGTTATGGTCCGAATTGCACTTGAACGATTCCCTAAACATGCTGCCAAGAAACTTTGTGCTAGATCACTAGGTCATTTCCCCATAATTAAACGGCTAATGCTTATCTACTTGAGTTGTCAACGCACTTAAATATTAGTTATGTTTTCAATATAATAAATTTATATCCTTATCGAGGCACGTTCGAGGCTTCGATATTGTCGTCTAATATTTCTGTAGGACTATCTTCTCGGCCGCCTCCTCGAGCTCCTGTTACCACTTTTTCTCTGCAGGATATCATTGCTGAGGTACTTGATGATAAGTTTGTTGCTTCACAAGATGTGGGTTTTGTTGGTTTTTGGTGCGTTAGAAGGATCATCCGCTTAGTGATGCTACTTGAAGTAATGAAGACGAGTTCTATCAACTGGATGCTACGCTTTTGGACGCCTATCTGGATTATACCTTGTCGGAGTTGAGTTCTTTTCAGCCGAGGAGGAATGATGTAAATTGGAAAGTATATTCGAGGCGTGAATGAAATTAATATCAATTACAATAAAATTTTCCGTTATTGCATTTTACTCATTTTTGCTAAATTGATTTTGTAAAAGGAAGACATAATTTTCTTTAGTATTCGTGATTTCCTTATTAGTCGTTTTTTTAGCCTATATAAATAGGTCCGTTGATTGTAATAAGACACATTGGATTATTGAATAAAATACAATCTTCCTCCCATTTCTCTCTTCTTATCTCCTAGTTTCTTCTTATTGGTTTTCACGCGTTACCATCGGCATCACTGGATGTGCACAACAAGTCATTCTTTCACAAAGGATAGTATTTGCAATTTGCTCTGAAATTATGGCAAACTTGGTTAGATAAAGGTTGCACCTAGTGGGGTTTAATACAGTCGAATCAGCCTTTAAGGTTTGCCTGAACTTGTTAGGCACTCGAGTTATAACCTGTGCTGGTTCCGAACATGTTTAATTAAAGGTTGCACCTAGTGATGTTAAAACAGGTAGGTCAGCCGGCACTTGTTAGGCATGCGCCAGACAATTTGATCTACTCTTTAATTGTAGAGGTTGGAAGTGTTGCATAGTTAATATTGTTGGTTATTTTCTACCACGTACTAAATCTTACTATTAATGAGTTAAAAGAAGTTTTTGAGACTTAAAAGTTTCTTTTGAATCCATTTGATTAATTTTATGAAAGTGGTTCTTCTAATTAGAAAGATTTAGAGGGAGTTAATCAAGCGCGACTTTTTGTAAAAATACTTTCAGAATATGAATTTTTTCTAATTAGAAAGATTTAGAGGGAGTTAATCAAGCGCGACTTTTTGTAAAAATACTTTCAGAATATGAATTTTTAAAAAAAAATTAATTTCAAAACAAAAATAAATGTAAAAGTGAAAGTCATGACAAACGAATTCTAATCATGTTTATTTTGTCTTGTTCGATATTGCGTACCAAACCAGCGTGACTTGTTCAATTGAATGAATCCAAGTGTCATTTGAAAACGTAAGAACCATCCATCTGTGCTCTGCAGCTAAACAAATTGGGTAGTGATGCATATTGTCACATTATTATCCATTTACTGCACGCCTGACAGTTTAGGTAAATGAAGATGATAATGATAACTTTTTAGGTACAACACTTCTTTGAAGGATAAAAAGAGACCCCTATCCCTTAGCACTACACACCAAATAAAGTGGTCCTAAACATCGTTATCCTTTTCCAGTTTTGGGTTATCACATTATTGAAATAGTGGGTACAACTTTTAACTTGAAAGTCATGATGACCATAGTCGGCCGGGCCAATGGGTCGAGTCGAGCTAACTGTGGTGTCAATATGGGTGGATGGTTCAAGCTTGGGGAATGCATCCCATTAAAAATTGGATTTAAAGCAGCCAAGTTTGATTCGAACCTGTTAACGGGTTTATCTATCGATAATGATGGATTTTGCCAAGTTGGATTTTTTAGGTCACTTAGCTCAATTTAATAAAAAGTCGTACTTCTACATGTAAAGTGATTGCTTATATTTCATAGTCATTTTAACGACGTAGTTATCAAATATATCATTGTCATTATTTAGTTTGTTCAATTATAGATTAAACGATGATGGGTTGGCCAGTTTAAATCGACTACCTACAAGGTTGGCAGTTTTGTAGGCGGTCTAATCCACATATTTTCAAGAAGCGACTAGGACAATATTTTTAGTTGGGTTGATTAACACCGACTATGAGCTTAATGATGGATTCGTCTAGATCGGCTCACTGTTTTTGACACCGATGCCAAGTTCGGAACCTTTGAGACAAAGATACCGGCCACGAATGGACACGTGCCCAGGCCGGGTCTGTTTTACCCCCTCACTCCCTATACTACACAACAAAAGTGTGGTCCTAAAATCTCTATACTTTCCTGATTTTGGGTTATGACATTGTTGAAAATTATGGGCACTTTTTTTTAACTTATACAAAGTATTAATGGTCAATTGAGTGCAAAAATGATGGGTTGCTAAAATAAAACAGTTGTAAAGTTCTTTTCCTGTGCAGTAAATTATCCTCTCTCGGACTGTAGATAATGTTTCCTCCCTTCAGGCAAACTTTAAAGCATGATAATTAGTGTGATCATGTGGCTCGGATTGTTTGCTACTCTTGAAACTGACTGGTTGGCAACAGTTTCTGATAAGGGTTAATCCATTTGTACATAATGTGATCTCCATCCCTATTGTGAGTAGTATGTCAAAGATTTGATAAAAAAATTTGATACATGTAGCATGTCGATTAAATGGTCGAGGGTTCGTCAAAGGATGTTTTGTACGTTTGTTTGATGATCAAGATAACTTTTACAATTCGTTCGATATGTTATATATTTAGTTTCATGTATTAAAATTGATATTATGACAACTTTTGATTTGTCAAATGTCTTTATGGGATAGTGTTGTACATACTTTTTTAATAAAGATTGGTATTTTAGGTAAAGACTTTCCAATTCTTGTGCTAGAATTTGATGTTTAATGAGATAATACTCGTGCGGAAATATTTGTTAAAGACTCACATACGATTTTATGAAGTTAATTTTCGGACGATGCCAAGGATTTGTTGCTTCAAAACATCAAGTATATTTATCACATAATAATTGAAAATGAAATTATTTCCAAATCTTGCAAAATATTGTATTAAGTGTTTAGATGTGTTATAACACGTCTTCATTTACTTGATCAAGGATCCGAAAAAGATGACAATCATGGTTTCGATTTAGGGATTAAGATCTATTTCAAAGCAGACAATATGTCAAGTCGTACGTTTTTCTTGAATCATACAAGTAATTTAACTTGAACGATAAAGTTTATATATAAATAAAAAAAACTTCAAAAGTACAAGAGTCAAAATTTGTGAGTGAAATTATAGTTGTCTGTTAAACTACTCAACTTGTTAGAGTCAAAACTTGTTTATAGTTAATTAAATTTTAATTATAAGCAATAATCAGAATAAAAATAATAAATAATTCTGTCTTGTAGTCGTTGGATTGTCTGCATACTTTTGTTGTTTTATAGTTCATTTTACTGTGCTGTCAATTGTGATCTGATTAGCTTTGGGCCCCAAATTATTTGTCTCCGGAAGTGCCGAAAGGTTCAATCATGCAATGAGGGCTCCACTCAAAAATGCATAATCCATTACTTTCTAACTTTTTATTTTTTATTTTTTTAATTACTCATTTTCAACTATATATTCAGACAATAAAATATTTTGAATATAAACTCAAAATCTTTTCATATTTTTTAACCACGTATTCTTCTAAAAATCACTATTCAAAATTGTATTTTTCCTAAATAATGATTATTAGACGTGAGCTTAAGTTTCCTAACCTTTAAAAATTGTATAATTGGATTCCTTTATCTTATTTAAATATGTAATACTAAGGCCCTGTTTGATACCATTCCTACTTTTTACCTGTTTGATTGCAAAAATATATTTTATAAAAACTTCGAATTCTAAGGCTCGTTCGAGCCTAATTAAAAATATATTTTCTAGAAAGTGATTTTTTAAAGAATGTATAGTTAAAACTAGGAAAAAAAATCTGGGTTTACTTGTAAAAGTATTTTATTGAAAAAATATAGGATTAAAAATAGATTAAAAAAATGAATTTTAAAGAAGAGTTGTGTGTGGCCCCATTCATCTAGAATAATTCAATAATTCTTTAAAGAAAGAGGGTCAAACGGGGCCTAAGTCATGTGAAAGTGAGAGTGAAAGTGTGTACGATTTTAACATTCATCTGAAAAATTTTGGTGTGGATAATAATTCAGTCTGTGTGATAAAATATTTGATTGCGCCTTTCCTACTATTATAGCTTTTAGAAGAATTAGTTACTCCGACTTACATTAGTTGATACGAGAGGTCGAGTCATGTAAAAGGAACTGTAAATGATGATATACAAATAACATTATTAATTTGGATAAAACTAAACAATGTTACATTAAAATGTAAGAACTATAAAAATAACAAGTTAAAATTTTATTGATAGTACTATTTAATATTATGTATAAAAAATATTTTAAAATGCATAAGAATACTTTATCCATGTCTTTTATATCCCATCTCTCAAGCTCGGATCAAAAAATTAGAGTCTGTTTGGTAACAATTAAAATTAAATTAAAATTGAAAATATGATCGTTATTGAGTTTCACTCGTCTAATAAAAATCAACAATAACGACTAATTTTTCAATTTTAATCCGATTTTAATCTCTACCAAACACCATTTAAATAAATCGTGGAAATTATTAATTAGGAGTTGTTGAAATTGTAGTTGAGAAATGAACTTTTTAACAATTAAAATTAAATTAAAATTGAAAATATGATCGTTATTGAGTCTCACTCGTCTAATAAAAGTCAACAATAACGACTAATTTTTCAATTTTAATTCGATTTTAATATCTACCAAAGATGCTCTTATTATATAAAGTTTTGTCAAATCTTAAGACACGAAGTATAAGCACAAATCTGTACTTTATCAAACTTTTTTTCTTTTTCTTTTTCTTTTTTACGTCACATAAAACACTCTGTCCCTTTCTTTGCCACTCGTTTGTGTGACATTTTTCTTTTCTTGCATTTAAATCCCAAACTTTCTTCTTTAATGCAGGTAAGGACAAATATATGAAAATCATTCATCTTCCTATCAAATAGTCTTTTCAAGGATGATGAGCTTAGGTGAATTACCCGGACACACTAGGTCAAGTGCAATTATGTCACGAAATTGAATAATTTATGTCTATTTGTTTTTAGTGCACCAAAAAAAAAAATAAAAAAAAAATGGTTTGAGGACCTAAATACCATAAAAAAATAGAATGGATCATGTGTGACTATTTTTCAGAAAATCGAACAATTTATGTCCATTTATTCTTACGTGCACCAAAAAGGCTGTTTGGAGAGCTAAATATGACATTACTTACAGATGATATGGCGATATTTATTAGAGTCAAAATCTCATCAATTTAAAAAAATTATTTTGCTTTATTTTTGTCATTAACTCACATTACATAAGCACAACCGTATGAGTAGTAAAGAAATTCTTGACATGTTCAATTCAATTTATTGTCACCTCTCATCAATTTGTAAAATAATATGTCAATCGTCTAACTTCACCCTCCATCCAAAACATATATTTATCCATACACATACATTAATACTTGTGTATCTGATATCCATGAATGATCCAATGCCCAAAGCCTACTGTGGATGTGACAACATTTGGTGTTGGCAACATCAGATACATGTGACAACACTTTTTCATGGTGGGCATTGTAACGCATGCCCATCATGGACATTATATCAAATCCGATCAAATATTCATTAGAATAATGTTAGTTGGTCTTGTTGAAATTACAACTTTTATTTAAGTGACGTTAATGTGACATTAAATGATATGTATAAGTAAATAAGTAATTCAATTCTACTTTTCTTTTTAACCTATTATCTATCAACATTCAATTTGAAATTGTAATTCCAGTGAGACTTCGTGGCATTGCTCCATTATTGGTTTTGTGTGAGATTATGCATATGTTCTTGTTCATCTAATGTAGCCTTTTTTCATTCCCTACCGTCTCTGTCTCTCTCTCTCTATCACTTTCTCTCTCTCACACACACACCATTATTATCTTTCTGCCAGTTGCCACTCTACTGGGACATCTATAATGGAGTCGTTGTCAGAGAATCAATGGCTGAGAAGACTAAGTCAGTTATCTTCTTTTCCACCTGTCTGAAACTCTTTTCTCTCTCTTAACTTCAATTTAACGTACTACGCTTCTTTAATTTGCTTCAATTTCTTCCGACTTTTATGCATTTCATCTTATTGGGTACCGTACTTTAACATGTGAAAAAATTAACGGACTTTGAGCTTCCTTTCTGAGGTACTCGCTTTCTCTCTCTCCCACACACACACACACCCACACTATTCTTGTTCAAGTTTCAGTCTTTTTCTAATCAACCCTCAAAACCCCACCAAAAAAAGGAATGTTCAAACTTTTTTACATCATTGAAATATTTTTTTTACAGTATCAGCAAATTGCAGATGAGCCTCTTTTCTGTTCCCTTGTGCATATTTTTCCCCTCTTGAAATGGGTTTTCTGGGTTTAATTTACATGATAATATATTAGTTTTAATAATACTGAATTTTCACTAACTGCATTGATTTAATTAAAATTTTATTTTTGTGGGCCTTGTGATTGGGTGTAGGTTTGTTGGGGTTGGGTTGGTGAAATTACTGCCATTTTTTTACTTTTCTTCCAAAAGACCTGTTTTTATCTGTCTTACCTAAAAAGTTGGAAAAATTACTCTGTTAAAGAATAAGACCGTTCAATAATCAATTTTGTTACTTGAACACTGATAATTCTCCCAAAAGATTAGAAATATCTGCTTCTTATTTAGGGAAGATTCAATTCTTTAAGAATAGACTGTCTTGAAGTAGTATTAGCATGGAATTAGCAAATTAGAATGTTGAAGATTTGAAGTAAACGCTTAATGGTATTGTATCCCCTTTTCCATATACTGATCCTTGTAGATTTTAATTTGAATGTCAATTTACAGATTGGAGCTGTCAATATTGAGTTCTCTTCTGATTCGAATACATAACCTATTCAGATGTAGTTTTTTACTTGAATTATTTGGAGTCGTAGCATTAGCCTGCAATTTTGTGTGCGTGTGTGTGTGTGTGTTTTTTTTTTTTTATTTTTCTGCCTTATAAACTGGATTAATCAATCTTACTCTTTGTTTATGATTTTTTTTTTTTAACATTGCTATTCAGACTTACTTGATGTTTAACGGGTGGGCGAGTATGGAAAGAATGTTATTGAGGATCAATGGCTAATCGGATTAGGAAGAGCTTAATTGAGAGAAAATGGAGTGTGTGAACTATTTTGGAGCAAAAAACCATTGCCCTGTTTTCAATTTTCCAGCACAGTGAATATCTGGTCAGCAACTTTGAAGTATATAGAATATTGGGGATTAAATCATAGAGTTAAAGAGCTGTTGGGATTGAGGGTTTACACATTGAAAGGATTTTGTAATCTTCCAAGACTTTTCTATGGATTCATTGTCATTTTCTGGATCATCGAAAAGGGCAAAGGCTCCTGGGAATGTTACACAAGTTGCTCAGTGCTTGGTGGATGGGTGTAATGCGGACCTAAGTCTGTGTCGAGAGTATCACCGGCGTCACAAAGTCTGCGAGGCACACTCGAAAACTGCAAGGGTCACTATCGAGGGGCGAGAGCAGCGGTTTTGTCAACAGTGCAGCAGGTAAATTTTATAAATTGTCAGCATCACTTATGATTCGGTACCGATCCTTTATGCTTCAGCATTTTATTCCATTGATGCATTAGTCTGCTTAGCCCTCATCACATTTGAAGCATGGATTGATAAGAAGTTTGTTTTTATCGATATATAAATTAGCATGACTTGCAGCAAGTAAATCGCTTTTGAAAATGCTGTATGATTCTATGTTATCATCGGCGTTAGCAACAATTTAATTTGTTCATACTTGTGTCGGGGATTAAACCAAAATCCAAGTTACAAGATCAATAAGTAGTAAAAATAACTGAAGTATGCAAAGCACACACAGAGTTTATATTTCTTCACCTTCTATTTGAGAGAGATACACATTCTGCTGCTGCAGATGTTTCTCTGTTATGAAGAACTATACAGAGGATCTTATACCTCCCTTGCTACGGAAACGGCTTCCCTCTAAAATCCTTTATATATAGTTTTAATTGGGAAATTATAGTATCTTTGGAGTTTGGTTGATCATATACTGTTGTGGCCTATTATATAGGCTTGCTAAAATGGATATGTCTACATGCGGCAAATTTTTTTTACATTCTCTTTCTTTAACCCCAAGTTTTAATTCACAACTCTTCCTGTAACTTGAGTTATCTCCCTTGTTCAAGTTAGGATCAATTTTTCGAGTGCCACTATTTACTTATTACTTGACCAATATTTGACTGTATTAAACAGTGCTGAGATTTCCCCAATTATAATGATACAACTCTCTCTCATTCAAAACTCATCCCGTTCTGATTGTAGCTGTAACTTTTCTAGGCAATTACCCTCAATTGCAAAGGACAAGTTCAAATTTAAATTACACTAATTTTGAAGGGCACTCGTGGGGCATTTCAGTCTTGCAATGAACTTCAATTTGGTTATTAGCATTCTGAAGTGAATTGTATTCGTTTTGGAGATCGAACTCTGATTTCCTTTTGACCCTTTTTGTGAAAAGATGCTTCTTTTTTCTTCAGACTAATGTCACGGCTCTTTGATCAAGAATGCATTTGGCATCAAAACTTTGATTAAAATGAAAACAGGTTTTGGTTCCAAGCAGTCATTTTTAGGAAATTACGATGATATTCTGCGACCTAGTTGACTGTTGTGGACAGAGATTTTGAACTTTTTGAAGTGCCTCTAGTTATCTGACCTAGTAAGCACCATTAGTTTGGTCTTGCTTCAGTTGACCGTGGACTACATAGTTTCTGATGATATTAATCCTGGGATCAGCTTAGATTTGAAGTATTATATCGCATGTAAGTGCATGTTTGTGGTTTGTCAAACTTTATTTTTATCAACGTATAGTATCCACAACTTTTACCTACTTTTTTACCCCACATTCCTTGGTACCCACTACTTATAATCAAGAACTGAGCTGCTCAGCCAGGCCGGTAAAAGGCCTGGCAGAGGTTTAACGAGGTGGGTCCTCGTGACCCACCTCATGTGAGAGCAACTGCTCTACCAGGCCTTTTACAGGCCTGGTAGAGCAGAATTATCCTATAATCAATTATAAGCTTTGACAAACATGTACTCAAATCTATTTTATGCCATTTTTGTAGGTTTCATTCCTTGATAGAGTTTGATGAGGGAAAGAGAAGCTGCAGGAAACGTCTTGATGGCCATAACAGGCGCCGGAGGAAGCCTCAGCCTGACACCCTGTCTAGAAGTTCTGGTTTGATGTTTCCTGGCCAGCAAGGTTAGAATTATCGTTTAAAATATATGATATATTTTTTAGAAGTGACGTGAGAGCATTTATTTGTTTGCATGTTAGCTTATCATATTTCTACTTAAACAAACTTCAAATGCGATACACCCATCAAATTGACTCACTCAGAGCATGTTGGCTAAGTTCAAAAACAAGTCAAAGTTAACCTTTTGTTTCCGAACATGTTTTGATAACTTACTCTTTTCTTAACATTTGAAAAAAAGTTGCTCATTGTAAAAGTAGCTATTACTTTAATGTTCAAAATAAGTAACTTACTTCTTTTGTACTTTGACCGATAAAAAATATTTTTATTTTGAAACTTATTTATTTATTCATACTTTTTAAGCTTAGCCAAACATGATAGCATTTATTTGGTTAGGTGAACTGTCTTATTGCTTCAGGTACACGAGTTCTCTCATTTAATAACCCGGATATAATTTCGAATCCCACTACGAGCTCACCTTGGGCCAGGGTCGCGAAAGCTGAGAGTAATATGATTCTATACAACAATCACCCATACTTAAATTACATCGAGAGACAAAATACATTTCCTGAAAGTTTGGCTCATAGCTTTAAAGGAGTAAATCAACTTCAATTTTTGCAAAGCACTCACCAAAGCGTCCAAGAAATTTCCATCTGTCAACCTCTTCTAGATCCGAATGCTGCATCAGGAAGTAATAATACCTGCAGCCAAAATATTTATTCAGATGGGTTAAATCAAGTCGTTGACTCTGATCGTGCTCTCTCTCTTCTGTCATCGGCCCCTGCTGTTTCTCGGGAATTTGGTTTGGACCATGTGGTGCAGCATGATCCAGTACTCACAAATGCGCAGTCAGTTCACAGCCTTCAGTATATCGGTCTAGGCCAATACTCGTATCCTCGAGAAGTTGAAGGCAAGCCAGTAGGGTTTGACATGGATTCCCCCCATGGTAGCAAAAACTCCACTGTTCATTTTCAGGGAATGTTTATGAATGAGCCCGATGGGTCGTCTACAAGTGGATCCCACCAAACGAGGATATTCACGTGGGAGTAAATTTATCTCAATTCTGTTGGCTTATTGTCAAATGTACTTTGTTTTTGTTCTGTCTTCGCTAACCACAGGATATTGAGTTCTTGTGGCAGAAAATGCCTTTTGAAGGAATTTCTCGTGTTGTCTTTCTGCTCTTTTTCTGTATTATTATTATGTGAGCCTAATTGTGAGTTGTGTGTAGTACTGTCTCTTGCCTGTGGTCCAGGGTATATTTTTGTGTGCATGCTGGCCCGGTTCTTGTTCTTGCAGTCGTGGCTAGGGACGATGTGTTGTACTTGGCCCAACACAATCCCGTAATACAAGAACATGGTATGACCTAATTTACACCTCTAGTGTGTAGGGGGTGCTATCATTCACAGTAGCAAAGCAAAGCAAATCAGTTTATGTTAGAAAAAAATACAAAAAAGAAATTAAAAATAGTGTTGGGATTATATAAATAAAATAATGAAAGAAAATATTACAATAAACAGAGTAACGATAAAATTAGAGGAAATGGTTGTTGAGGTAGTAGCGGTTTTGAAAGTAATAGAGGTATTTGTTGCACATCGTTTTCTTAAAATAAATTCACCCACACTGTGATGTAAGAGGAATGATAGCGTCTATTTTTCAAGATACAACGATTGAAAATAGTTGACTAGCACATTGTCATTACTTTAGGAGAACTAGGAATGCTCACAATTTTATCACCAAACTAGAACAAATAACTAAACTATATAAGTTACTAAAAACTAAACTCTTGAAACAAAGAGGAGAGAAACTTATGGTGAAGAAATAACTATCTATTTTTATTTTGTGTGTGTGTGAAGAATAAGGAGGAGAACACCTTCTTATATAGTATTAGGATAAGAGAGCTTTCAATTCTTAGATAATTTTGTATTTAATACAAATAATGTTAAAATAACCACGAATGAATTTGTAACCACAAGTTGATTATGGAATTGAACCAATTCAAATACAAATTAACTATGGAATGACTAGACTTGAAATCTTTGAATTGTTGTTACACTTTCATTCAACTTAAATATATTGCTTTAATATATTAATTTAATATATTATTTTTCAATAATTCCCAACATGAATTAAATTAACAAAAATAACATACAGACATGATAGAAATCAATGGTCGAAACTTGCATAGGATGGTAGGTGTTATCCTTTGAACATTCCTTTGTATAAATATGTTTACTTTACTAACTGATTAGTAGATATATATGATGCCCTTCAACTATTCTGCCATTTGTGTAAACGATGACACACTCCACAGAAATTTCTTCCTAACACAACTCAGTTCTCATAGTTATGTTTGTTTTGGCCATGAACATTTTCCTAGTTCTGTGAGAGTTTCTAAGAATTGAGCCCACACAATTCCCTTAAAAGCAGTCCACTTGTCTCTAACATAGTTTGTTTCTTATTAAAAGTAACATGCATTACTTCGAACGGTCTTCGGCGCATAAGAATCATCAAAAGACTATTGCTTATCCTCCATCCTTACGGGAATCACTGTTACATCATAGAAATTGACAGGAGATTATATCCCACATAGTAATTCAATTAAATATTTACAATTAGGTTGTCCCTTTGAATTTAGATCTTAGGATCTATAGTCAATTGGTAGGGTTTCCTTTGTATTAACTCATTCATTTAAGAGCTTAAATCCCATTCATTTAGATAATTTTCCAACTAACTCTCTATTTAACTTGTTGGTTAGCGGATCCGCAATATTATCATTTGACCTTACATGGTCAATAGAGATAACTTCGATTGAGAGTAGTTGCCATAAGTATTATGTCTACGACGTACATTTCTAGACTTACCATTATTATTCTATGCCATTTTAATCACTGATTGACTATTGTAGTGTATTCAAATTGCTGGCACATCTTTAGACTATCTCGGAATATATTTTAAGAAGTTACGTAACCACTCAACCTCTTAACCATATTTATCTAGAGTTTTAAACTCATATTCCATGGTAGATCTAGCTATAATTGTTCGTTTAGAGGATTTCCATGATATAGTTACACCTCATAACGTGAGCACAAATTCACTAGTAGATAGATGTCAAATTAGCATCAATATACCATTCAATGACTGTTGGATATAGTGCAGTCCATATATACGAGTATAACTTAAGTACCTTAGTACTCTTACTATTCCTTTCCAGTGGTCAGCTCTTGGATTACTCGTGTATCTACTCAGTTTACTAACTGTGTAGGCTCTGTCTGGTCTTGTGTAACTCATCAAGTATATCAGACTTCCAATAATTCGATAGTATCTCTTGAGAGATACTCTCGCTTTTGTTTTTAGACAGATGCTGACTTGTGTCTATCGGTGTTCTAACTATGTCGTTTTAACATTCATTTGATGTATTTCAAGATTTCGTAGAGCTGCAATCGCAAGAATCGTCTTAATAGATGATATTCTTGTTATTGGAGAATATGTATCAAAGTAATCAAGGTCTTCTTGTTGTCTGTAATCTTTTATTACTAATTCGGCCCTATACTTCTCAATAGTTCCATCTACTTTCATTTTTCTTTTGAATATTCATTTGTAGCCTAGTGGTTTACTTTCTAGAGGAAGTCCACTAGCTTCCATGTATGATTTTACAAAATGGAATCTATTTTACTTTTAACGACCTCTTTCCATTGAAGTCATTCTGAAGAGTTCTCAGTTTCTTGAAAGTTTTGAGGTTCACTTTCTAACATATAAGTCAGAAAACTAAGACCAAAAGATTTTTCTATCCTTTCTCTTTTACTATATCTTTGTTCAACCTTAATCTCCTCTTCTAGTTCTTGATTTGACTATTTCCACTCATAATCTTGTAAGTCGTTTAGAAGAGCTTGCTTCCTCTTTGGATATGTACAGAAATGTATGTTAAAAAAATGAAGCATTTCCAATTCTATTATCGTATGTTTGTGTATGTCTGGAATTTTAGACTCGCATACAAGAAATTGATAATCACTACTATTATGTACATAACCAATGAAGATACAATCTACAGTTTTCG